>JAXIVJ010007827.1:22500-58604 GCA_036785665.1 Chirona hameri
CTCATGTCAGGCAGGAGGACAGTTTGTCTCATATGTCAGGCAGGAGGACAGCTTGTCTCATAAGTCAGGCAGGAGGACAGTTTGTCTCATATGTCAGGCAGGAGGACAGTTTGTCTCATATGTCAGGCAGCATGACAGTTTGTCTCATATGTCAGGCAGGAGGACAGCTTGTCTCATATGTCAAGCAGGAGGACAGTTTGTCTCATATGTCAGGCAGGAGGACAGTTTGTCTCATATGTCAAGCAGGAGGACAGTTTGTCTCATATGTCAGGCAGGAGGACAGTTTGTCTCATATGCCAGGCAGCATGACAGATTGTCTCATATGTCAGGCAGGAGGACAGTTTGTCTCATATGTCAGGCAGCATGACAGTTTGTCTCATATGTCAAGCAGGAGGACAGTTTGTCTCATATGTCAGGCAGGAGGACAGTTTGTCTCATATGTCAAGCAGGAGGACAGCCTGTCTCATGTCAGGCAGCATGACAGCTTGTCTCGTATGTCAGGCAGGAGGACAGTTTGTCTCATATGTCAGGCAGGAGGACAGTTTTCCTCATGTCAGGCAGGAGGACAGCTTGTCTCATATGTCAGGCAGGAGGACAGTTTGTTTCATATGTCAGGCAGGAGGACAGTTTGTCTCATATGTCAGGCAGGAGGACAGTTTGTTTCATGTCAGGCAGGAAGACAGCTTGTCTCATATGTCAGGCAGGAGGACAGTTTGTCTCATATGTCAGGCAGGAGGACAGTTTGTCTCATATGTCAGGCAGGAGGACAGTTTGTCTCATATGTCAGGCAGGAGGACAGTTTGTCTCATGTGTCAGGCAGGAGGACAGCTTGTCGTATGTGTCAGGCAGGAGGACAGTTTGTCTCATGTCAGGCAGGAGGACAATTTGTCTCATATGTCAGGCAGGAGGACAGCTTGTCTCATATGTCAGGCAGGAGGACAGTTTGTCTCATATGTCAGGCAGGAGGACAGTTTGTCTCATATGTCAGACAGGGGGACAGTTTGTCTCATATGTCAGGCAGGAGGACAGTTTGTCTCATATGTCAGGCAGGAGGACAGTTTGTCTCATATGTCAGGCAGGAGGACAGCTTGTCTCATATGTCAGGCTGGAGGACAGTTTGTCTCATATGTCAGGCAGGAGGACAGTTTGTCTCATATGTCAGGCAAGAGGACAGTTTGTCTCATATGTCAGGCAGGAGGACAGTTTGTCTCATATGTCAGGCAGGAGGACAGTTTGTCTCATATGTCAGGCAGGAGGACAGTTTGTCTCATATGTCAGGCAGGAGGACAGTTTGTCTCATGTGTCAGGCAGGAGGACAGTTTGTCTCATATGTCAGGCAGGAGGACAGCTTGTCTCATGTCAGCAGGAGGAAAGCTTGTCTCATATGTCAGGCAGGAGGACAGTTTGTCTCATGTCAGGCAGGAGGACAATTTGTCTCATATGTCAGGCAGGAGGACAGCTTGTCTCATATGTCAGGCAGGAGGACAGTTTGTCTCATATGTCAGGCAGGAGGACAGTTTGTCTCATATGTCAGACAGGGGGACAGTTTGTCTCATATGTCAGGCAGGAGGACAGTTTGTCTCATATGTCAGGCAGGAGGACAGTTTGTCTCATATGTCAGGCAGGAGGACAGCTTGTCTCATATGTCAGGCTGGAGGACAGTTTGTCTCATATGTCAGGCAGGAGGACAGTTTGTCTCATATGTCAGGCAAGAGGACAGTTTGTCTCATATGTCAGGCAGGAGGACAGTTTGTCTCATATGTCAGGCAGGAGGACAGTTTGGTCTCATAGTCAGGCAGGAGGACAGTTTGTCTCATATGTCAGGCAGGAGGACAGTTTGTCTCATATGTCAGGCAGGAGGACAGTTTGTCTCATATGTCAGGCAGGAGGACAGCTTGTCTCATGTCAGGCAGGAGGAAAGCTTGTCTCATATGTCAGGCAGGAGGACAGCTTGTCTCATATGTCAGGCAGGAGGACAGTTTGTCTCATGTCAGGGAGGAGGACAGCTTGTCTCATATGTCAGGCAGGAGGACAGTTTGTCTCATGTCAGGGAGAGGTCAGACCAGCTTGTCTCATATGTCAGGCAGGAGGACAGCTTGTCTCATATGTCAGGCAGGAGGACAGCTTGTCTCATATGTCAGGCAGGAGGACAGCTTGTCTCATATGTCAGGCAGGAGGACAGTTTGTCTCATATGTCAGGCAGGAGGACAGTTTGTCTCATATGTCAGCAGGAGGACAGCTTGTCTCATATGTCAGGCAGGAGGACAGCTTGTCTCATGTCAGGGAGGAGGACAGCTTGTCTCATATGTCAGGCAGGAGGACAGCTTGTCTCATATGTCAGGCAGGAGGATTGTACACAAGTTATCGCAATACCTTTTGAGTACTACCAGCAGTACCTATAGAATAACATAATTTCATTATTCAAAAGATTCAATTATTCAATTTCCAATTATCTCAATGCGATTCTCATCTCAGTTGGACGCCATGAGAGAATTGGATGGATGAAAAACGAGTAAATCAATACAATGTTAACTTGAAGAAATATTATTCAGGGCTCGTGCGAGGAAATTCTTGTATACAAAATGTTAACTTCATTGAATTACGCAATAACAAACAAGACGAACAGGCGAGCTCGGGCAAAAACTGGACCTAATCCTTCCTCTCCTCTCCTCTCCTCTCCTCTCCTCTCCCTCTCCTCTCCTCTCCTCTCCTCTCCTCTCCTCTCCTCTCCTCTCCTCTCCTCTCCTCTCCTCTCCCTCTCCTCTCCTCTCCTCTCCTCTCCTCTCCTCTCCTCTCCTCTCCTCTCCTCTCCTCTCCTCTCCTCTCCTCTCCTCTCCTCTCCTCTCCTCTCTTCTCCTCTCTTCTCCTCTCCTCTCCTCTCTCTCCTCTCCTCTACTCTCCTCTACTCTCCTCTACTCTCCTCTACTCTCCTCTACTCTCCTCTCCTCTACTCTCCTCTACTCTCCTCTCCTCTCCTCTCCTCTCCTCTCCTCTCCTCTCCTCTCCTCTCCTCTCCTCTCTCTCCTCTCCTCTCCTCTCCTCTCCTCTCCTCTCTTCTCCTCTCTTCTCCTCTCCTCTCCTCTCCTCTCCTCTCCTCTACTCTCCTCTACTCTCCTCTACTCTCCTCTACTCTCCTCTCCTCTACTCTCCTCTCCTCTACTCTCCTCTCCTCTCCGCTCCCCTCCCCTCCCCTCCCCTCCGCTCCCCTCCAGTCGTGAGGGACCGGGGCCGGCTCTGACCCCCTCCCTCCCCTCTCCTCCGTTTCAGGGAGGAGGCCAGCTCTGACCTCTCCCTCTCCTCTCTCGGTTTCAGGGAGGAGGCCAGTCGTGGTGGACCGGGGCCGGCTCTGATCCCCTCCCTCTCCTCTCTCCGTTTCAGGGAGGAATCCAGTCGTGGTGGACCGGGGCCGGCTCTGACCCCCTCCCTCCCCTCTCTGCGTTGCAGGGAGGAGGCCAGTCGTGGAAGACCGGAGCTGGCTCTGACCCCCTCCCTCCCCTCTCTCCGCTTCAGGGAGGAAGCCAGTCGTGGTGGACCGGGGCCGGCTCTGACCTCCTCCCTCCCCTCTCTCCGTCTCAGGGAGGAAGCCAGTTGTGGTGGACCGGGGCCAGTTCTGATCCCCTCCCTCCCCTCTCTCCGTTTCAGGGAGGAAGCCAGTCGTGGTGGACGGGGCCGGCTCTGACCCCCTCCCTCCCCTCTCTCCGTTTCAGGGAGGAGGCCAGTCGTGGTGGACCGGGGCCGGCTCTGACCCCCTCCCTCCCTTCTCTCCGTTTCAGGGATGAGGCCAGCTCTGATCCCCTCCCTCCCCTCTCTCCGTTTCAGGGAGGAAGCCAGTCGTGGTGGACCGGGGCCGGCTCTGACCTCCTCCCTCCCCTCTCTCCGTATCAGGGAGGAAGCCAGTCGTGGTGGACCGGGGCCAGTTCTGATCCCCTTCCTCCCCTCTCTCCGTTTCAGGGAGGAGGCCGGCTCTGACCTCTCCCTCCCCTCTCTCCGTTTCAGGGAGGAGGCCGGCTCTGACCTCTCCCTCCCCTCTCTCCGTTTCAGGGAGGAGGCCGGCTCTGACCTCTCCCTCCCCTCTCTCCGTTTCAGGGAGGAGGCCGGCTCTGACCTCTCCCTCCCCTCTCTCCGTTTCAGGGAGGAGGCCGGCTCTGACCTCTCCCTCCCCTCTCTCCGTTTCAGGGAGGAGGCCGGCTCTGACCTCTCCCTCCCCTCTCTCCGTTTCAGGGAGGAGGCCGGCTCTGACCTCTCCCTCCCCTCTCTCCGTTTCAGGGAGGAGGCCGGCTCTGACCTCTCCCTCCCCTCTCTCCGTTTCAGGGAGGAGGCCGGCTCTGACCTCTCCCTCCCCTCTCTCCGTTTCAGGGAGGAGGCCGGCTCTGACCTCTCCCTCCCCTCTCTCCGTTTCAGGGAGGAGGCCGGCTCTGACCTCTCCCTCCCCTCTCTCCGTTTCAGGGAGGAGGCCGGCTCTGACCTCTCCCTCCCCTCTCTCCGTTTCAGGGAGGAGGCCGGCTCTGACCTCTCCCTCCCCTCTCTCCGTTTCAGGGAGGAGGCCGGCTCTGACCTCTCCCTCCCCTCTCTCCGTTTCAGGGAGGAGGCCGGCTCTGACCTCTCCCTCCCCTCTCTCCGTTTCAGGGAGGAGGCCGGCTCTGACCTCTCCCTCCCCTCTCTCCGTTTCAGGGAGGAGGCCGGCTCTGACCTCTCCCTCCCCTCTCTCCGTTTCAGGGAGGAGGCCGCGGCAGCGGTGGAGGACAGCACAGCTATGGCGGAGGCGGACGCGGCAAGGGGAAGAAGTTCGACATTGGGGCGCTCTTCGCGAAGAAGAAGAGCCTGTTTGGCGGCATCCAACAGAAATTGGGCGGCATCCTATCCTCAGTGAAGGCGCCATTTCTCCGTATCAAGGGACAACTGCTGAAAAAAGGAGGTAAGCTACCAACTACCGTCGACCAGAGGCCATTCTTGTTAAAAAAATTGAGCCACGGCTCGATTTTTTTAAAACCAATTATGGCACCAATTATGGCTCACAACGCCAATACAAAAGTAAAAGAGTTGCACTGAGGCAGATTAAAGCTAAGGCTGACAGAACACATAACGCACTGCGAATTCGTGGCTGTTTATTGACGCGTGGGGTGCGTCAATGAGTCCGGCTTCTGTTTTAGAGCGTACCTTTGTGGGTCCACATTGATGACGCCTGGCCATGCCACAGGACATCTGCTCACCACCAAGGGCAGATATCTGACCCGCCTGGCCAGCCAGCTCAAGAGCAAGTTCAACAAGGGTGAACAGGGCGGCGGAGGCGGTTACGGGGGCGGCGGAAACGGTGGCGGACACGGCGGTGGACAAGGCGGCGGACAAGGTGGTGGACACGGCGGCGGACACGGTGGCGGACACGGCGGTGGACAAGGCGGCGGACACGGCGGCGGACACGGCGGCGGACACGGTGGCGGACATGGCGGCGGACATGGAGGAAGCAGCAGTGAGTGGATAGCTGACATCGATAACAATGTTTCTGAAGTTGACATTTTGATAGGAAGTATTCGAACAGTTGTTAGTTGTGTCATTTTTTTGCAATTAAGGCAGGTTGGTTTGACGGAGATAACGATATATTTATAGTGATATGAATGAAAAATAACATTTTTACATTTTCAACAGCTTTTCAACATTGTTTGTATTATAAAATTGATAGAATGTTATAAACGTATTCAAATCAATTAAAATTGAACATATTTGTATGAATGTAATCCAGGTGGTAGCTGACTTGCCTCCCCCCCCCCCCCCCCCCCCCAGGGGTGTGGTTTCCTATCTCTTTGTGGGTGCCAGGGCATCCACAAAGCTTAAATGGGCACCCACAATAGTCTTCGGCACCCACAATCACGAACATGTTTCAACATGTTTTCTCGATATCTACGATGCTCGACACAAACGACGGCCGCATTCAAATCTTGTTGAAATGTTGTTTTGCGCGGAACTGATCTAAAATGTGAAAGCAACAATCCGTCCGTTTTGGGAGAATTATGACGATGACTTTGATCATCTTGAGCATTGGTCGTTAGGAGAAAAGGTTACTCTGCCATCACCAGGTGTCAATGTCGCGGCAATTGGAACATCGTTGACAGGACGTATTAATGTCTCCCGAAGTATAGGTACGGGGTAATATGAATCATGTTGTTCCTTACTCCGTGCCCCGCTGGAGGGGGTAAATTTTACCCCCCTCCCGAATGCTCTCAATAACTTGAAAAACATAGAGGATAGCGACGTAAAACTTTAAGCACATTATGCTGCATTAATTCTACTTCTTTTCACACAATGTCAGAGAAATTAAGGTAGCACTTTGGCAGACAATGGCGTTTTAACCCTATTTGTAACAGGGGGGCGGATTCCGCCCCCCCCCCCCCCTCATGTTTTTCGCAGATATCTCCAGAACGGCTGGGAGCAGGCCCATGGAATTTTGGGACTTTTCATAGAATTGAACTCCGCATTTGGAGTCAAAATTTTGAGTTCTTAAATTGAACAGAGGCGGTTCCAGGGCACAGTTTTGGGTGGGTTCGGAGGCGACATTTGGCGAAAATACGGAAATGCGATCTTCACGGTTTCTTCCTAACTGCATCAAGTATGAAGGAGTTACATCGGCTTACCGTGATTGCAACAAGTGCAAATTAGATGATGTTAATGAAATATCATACAAAATTGCATGGCAGAGGCGGTTTCAGGGGCTTGAAAAGGGGGGGGGGGTTCCAGGAAGTATTCAATGCTTGGCGGGAAGCCAATAGAGCAATGTAAGGGGCATGTATAGCTATCAAGATGTAAAAGATAGCTTCTGCTTCCATTATTTGCATAATTTATTACATATAGAGTTTCAGGGGCGTGTTCAGGAACATGAAAAGGGGGTGACTGGCATGGTGATGACGATGTGCCAGCGATAACGACACAATATACGTTTAGCTTATAATAATATATGCACATATGAGACCAGAAAAGGGAATAAAGTCATTTTTTTGCAGAGGCGCGCTCAGGAATGGAAGAAAGGGGGTCATATTATTGCAAGGAAACTAAGAGGCATGGGCGTACAATGACATAACATACTGCAGTTTTCGGATGAAACACGAAACACAGGCTACTCTACGAACGATTATAAGATAATAGGCGAGTCCAGGTAGGGTAAAAAGGGGGGTAAGCAATGCTAATTGAAGTTGTAAGTGAAATAGTCACTGTTGACTAGTTAGTATCATAATAGCGGATAATATACTTATCAAAAGGTCTTGCGCCGCCTTAGTTTGGATCCTGGATACGCCTATGATGAAGTACAACATGCAAAAAGGAACTATCTATGATCAGTAACATATTTATAGTGCTGGGTAGCAACTTGTCTGCGGTTAATATTTTTTCCCAATTTTACCCCCCTTTTTTACTAACCTGGTACCGCCTATGGCAAAAAATATGATTTATAACTGTTTTTTCTAATGTCTCAATCACATACCATTTCATTTATCAAAAAAACAACATCAAAAAATGGTTTTATTACGCATTTACTTCACCCCCATATTGAGTGACCTGCACACGCCTATGATTTGTGAATTTTCAAACGTCACCGTCATATATCAATTTCCGATTCAATGTCTATCGCTTCCTATTAGTTGTTTTAAAATCGGTCGATAAACATGAAAGCTATGTTGGATCAAAAATACCACTAAAATTTGTAGTTTTTGCCCCCCTGTTGCCCCCCTATCCCAAATTTATATATATTTTTTTTAATTTATAAATGTACATCGTGTTGAGGGGAACCAAACGCCGTTTCATTTTTGAAAATCGGACGGGTAGATCTCGAGATCTCCGGGGGGGGGGCGTAATCCGCCCCCCCCTGTTACAAATAGGGGTAGCCAGGAGCCTGTTACAAATAGGGTTAATGAAGTCATGTCATGCCATTTTGGATGGAAAAACGATAAATGTTTGAAAATTCGTAGAAAATCGAGTTTTATTGCAAATTGCAAATTAAAAACGTTAAAAGGAAGGAAATGAAATTCTGTTCAACATGGTTGTCTCATATTTACGAAAGTTCGGGTTTTTGATCTCACAAAATAAAATAAATCTTAAGATATTTTTTTTTTAAAAGATATAAAAAACGGAATATATGTTATATTATCTCAATTTATTATATGAATATATATGAGAACCAAATATGGACGCTACTCAAACAAAATTTAAAAACAATAACTTTTTTGTCTGACTTATGGCTTCCTAAGTATAAGTTACTCATGACGTCATTTTGTGAATTTCCGTTTTTTGGCTTTTAGAGATTAGATCCAGACAAATTAATACCACCGTTGTATTTCTGAGACAAAGATGGTCTTTAAACTTGCCTTTTGTATTTATATTAATCATTTTCAAATTTGTCCTTATTGTGACCTGACCTTGACCTGAGGGTAATCATATGGGGTCAGGTTGTAAAAATGGCTGCTAACATCGAATTATACGTGTAAAATAACCCATACAACATGTGTCGCATGGCTTTCGTAGACCTATGACCTTATGTGACCTGATTGACCTGACCTTGGCCTTCGGTTATAATTTCACTTTCGCTTATACGGGAGATGCATTACACCTTTGAGAGTACCTTGTGAGATAATAGTTGCAATCTAAGGCTTTGGATGGAAAGTATAGCTCAAAAACTAAAATACCTCAAGTTTGACCTTTGACCTGATCGTGACCTGACATGTGACCTTATTTTACAAATTCGGGTGTGAATTATATTCGTTTCCTTGAGCGCTTTCGATCGGCGCCTTGCGCGTCCCGCTGCGGTCATTGGTTCGGAAGATACGAGGGGGGGGAGGGGGTAATATTTACCCCTCCCCCAGCTGAGCGAGTTCGGCTGTCGACTCCAGGGGGTGCTAGTTATCACTCAATCAGTAAATGCACCTTTTCGACGCCTTTCCCCTCGTTTCTATTGTACAAGCGATCAAGCATGTGCAAAAATATGAACTCAGAATTACGTATTCTTGACCGATGACCCAAATCTTCATGTCAATATCCCCTATGTTCCATTCATAGTTCTCATTGTAATGTTCAGTGCACAAGATCACGATATTTTGCAAAAAAATATAACTTTGGTACTGGCTTGGTCATACCTGTTGTTATTCGGATGTGTCGACCGTGGTTACAATAAGAGGTTGGAACGTTTAAGGTGGTAGCAGGGCCATTCTGATCAGGGTGGCCCAAATTACCCCACGATTTTTCTGATCATGAGCTTTGACATGACGTCATTGATCATTATCGGTAGTGGCCGGCGGTAGGCTGCAAACGTGCCGCGACTTTGTGGCCCGTTAAACGTCTGACTCCACTGTCGATACACAGTTACCCACTGTCGATACATTGTTACCGACTGTCGATACATTGTTACCGACTGTCGAGACACTGGTACCGACTGTCGATACACTGTTGCCGACTGTCGAGACACTGTTACCGACTGACGGTCACGGTTTCATTCGTTCCTTCGTCACTGTTTGTTTCCTGCGTTACTGTTTCCTTCGTTCTCTTTGCAACCAGAGAAGGTGTCGAGTTTCGGCTGATTCCAGTCCTTTTGGAGGCCGTGAACCAGATATAACCAGATATAACCAGGCTGTGAACCAGATATCCCCTCCCGAACCAGATATCCCCTTGGATCCTTCCCTGGTTATATGAAAGCTGAGGCTGCAATACGAAGTCATTGCGATCCCAATAGCTGAGACGATTACATATAGGGTCCCTTTCTGACGTCTGCAGCACCGAACAGGGTCCATTTCTGATGTCTGCCGCACCAAACAGGGTCCATTTCTGACGTCTGCCGCACCAAACAGGGTCCATTTCTGACGTCTGCCGCACCAGATAGGTCCACCCATTGCCAGAACTGCCAGAACTGGTGTCCGAGGGCAGCTGAGGACGCCATCTGTGGAGCAGCTGTCCGAACTAAAGCTTTCCTCGCTCTCCACAGGTGGCGGCTACATCTCTGTGCAGCCCTCCGTCACTTACGGAGCTCCCGCGAGACCCAGCTCCGGCTACGGGGCGCCTTCTAGACCCAGCTCCGGCTACGGGGTGCCTTCTAAGCCCAGCTCCGGCTACGGGACGCCTTCTAAGCCCAGCTCCGGCTACGGGACGCCTTCTAAGCCCAGCTCCGGTTACGGGGCGCCATCCAGTGGAGGTGAACACTACTGATTTATGCAGTGCCCGAACGTCCATGCATGCAGCTTAGTCACTTCCTAGGCAGATTTCAGAACTAACATCGAAACCACGTCACACCTTTGCGTTGTCTTTATTTGCCAGTAATATTTGTAAAAAATGCAGCAAATTAGTTCTAAGCAATATTCAATGACACCATATTATTAGACATTAGTGATTGACCAACAAACATCAAACAAAACAACCACGTCATTGCAGTTATTTTCATCGTCAATGTCCGCTGCGCCCAGAACAGAAGACTTCAGGCAAGAAATGGCTTTGGATAATTATGCGCCATTCACCGTTTGATTCATGTTTGTCGGTAAAGATCACGACGGATACAACACTGTGGGTTCCCCCGCATGTGATGACAGCTCGATGAACCCCGTTCGCAGGTCACGGTGACAGCCCAAGTCACTCCTCAGCGGGTCACGGTGGCAGCTCAGGTCACTCCTCAGCGGGTCACGGTGGCAGCTCAGGTCACTCCTCAGCGGGTCACGGCTCCGGGTCTTCTTTCGGCGGCGACTTCTCCAGCTACTCCTCCTACGGTACGGCCCCGGAGTCCTCCCCGGAGTCCTCCCCGGAGCCCTCACGCCGCAGTCCTCACACCGGGCTTCTGGAGTCCTCCGGGCCCGGGCCCGGGTACGGCGGCTCGGCTCCGGCCGCCGCAGAGCAGGCCGCCGGCTACAGCCGCCCCTCCCCCGCGCAACAGTCCGGCCGCCCCTCCCCCGCGCAACAGTCCGGCTTCCTGACTCCGACAACACTGACTTCCGGCGGATTTAGACCGATGCTATCCACAGCTGTCAGTCAGAGCTACTCAGCCTTCCTGACAAACAGTCAGACCTACTCAGCCCCACAGACAAACAGTCAGACCTACTCAGCCCCACAGGCAAACAGCCAGACCTACTCAGCCCCACAGACAAACAGTCAGACCTACTCAGCCCCACAGACAAACAGTCAGATATACTCAGCCCCACAGACAAACAGTCAGACCTACTCAGCCCCACAGACAAACAGTCAGATATACTCAGCCCCACAGACAAACAGCCAGACCTACTCAGCCACACAGACAAATAGTCAGAGATACTCAGCCCCACAGACAAACAGTCAGACCTACTCAGCCCCACAGACAAACAGTCAGACCTACTCAGCCCCACAGACAAACAGTCAGAGATACTCAGCCCCACAGACAAACAGTCAGACCTACTTAGCCCCACATACAAACAGTCAGACCTACTCAGCCCCACAGACAAACAGTCAGAGATACTCAGCCCCACAGACAAACAGTCAGACCTACTCAGCCCCACAGACAAACAGTCAGAGATACTCAGCCCCACAGACAAACAATCAGACCTACTCAGCCCCACAGACAAACACTCAGACCTATTCAGCCCCACAGACAAACAGTCAGACCTACTCAGCCCCACAGACCAACAGTCAGATATACTCAGCCCCACAGACAAACAGTCAGACCTACTCAGCCCCACAGACAAACAGTCAGACCTACACAGCTCCACAGACAAACAGTCAGACCTACTCAGCCCCACAGACAAACAGTCAGACCTACTCAGCCCCACAGACAAACAGTCAGACCTACACAGCTCCACAGACAAACAGTCAGACCTACACAGCTCCACAGACAAACAGTCAGACCTACTCAGCCCCACAGACAAACAGTCAGACCTACTCAGCCCCACAGACAAACAGTCAGAGATACTCAGCCCCACAGACAAACAGTCAGACCTACTCAGCCCCACAGACAAACAGTCAGATCTACTCAGCCCCACAGACAAACAGTCAGACCTACTCAGCCCCACAGACACACAGTCAGACCTACTCAGCCCCACAGACAAACAGTCAGACCTACTCAGCCCCACAGACAAACAGTCAGACCTACTCAGCCTTACAGACAAACAGTAAGACCTACTCAGCCCCACAGACAAACAGTCAGACCTACTCAGCCCCACAGACAAACAGTCAGACCTATTCAGCCTTACAGACAAACAGTCAGACCTACTCAGCCCCACAGACAAACAGTCAGACCTACTCAGCCCCACAGACAAACCTTGGCTCAATTGCAACAACGAACCAAAACTTCGGCACGACACCCACCACCAATCAGAACCGTGGCGTGTCGCTCTCCGCCAATCAGAACTACGGCTCGCCGGGCGCGTTGACCAGCAGCCAATCGGGTGGTGGCTCTCCGGGAGCCAGCTATGGCCGGCCGTTTGCCCAGACGTACAGCCCTCAGCTGGTGTCCTCCACCCCCGCTCCTCCGCTGGGCGCTGCGGCTCCGTTCTCCCCAGGAGGCAGCGCCTCCCTGTCTGTAGGGACTGGCAGCTCTCTGGGTTACTCGAGCCCGATAAACCTGGGTTCCTATTCAACTCCTGGGAGTCAGAGCTACTCACCTCCTGAGAGCCAGAGCTACTTAGCTCCCGGGAGCCAAAGCTCGGTCGAACTGAGCCAGTTTATCGGTGGAGATCTGACAACCATCCAGAGCCTTCAGAGCTACCTCACACCGCCAGGACAGGCATCTATGGGACCAAGATCCGGGTCAAGACACCAAAGTCAGCAGTTTGGCGGTGCCTACTCACCGCTGGGCCAGAACTTCGGCAGTGCCTTGCTGGAGACTGGAAGCTCTCCGAGTGTGTTGACCGGTGTTAGTTCCGTGCGCTTCCAGGGAACTCTTGACCAAGGCTTCGCGCAGCAAAATGGACTATCCAGTGAAAACGCCGGTTCGATTCTGAACGCCAACAACCCACTAGGACATCTCAGCCAATCGGACATCACCCTCTCCCCACTGACGGCAGCGGACAGCACCACTCTGACCAGCGCTGTCTTCACCGCCGGTCGGCCGCAGTTGACATTGTCCACCTCTGGTATCGGCGGTGTGACGTCATCGCCTGTGACGTTACTATCACAGCCCGACACAGCGACGGGGTCGGTCGGACTGCGGACCACCGTCTCCTACAGAGACCCCGGCCGCGGTCTGATCTCTGGTCCCCAGACGAGTTCCAGGAGTACGTACACATTACCCTCCAGTACCGGCAGCGGCATCAGCACATTACCCTCCAGTACCGAGTCAGGTAACGAGTTCACCGCTCACTCCGCTGTGGGAACCGCCCTTCAGTCCACTACAGGAGCCATCACTCAATCCACTACAGGAACCAGCACTCAATCCACTACAGGAGCCAGCACTGAGTCGGGTGCCGGGTATAGTGACTCTTCAGTTACCACGTCCCCGGCCTTTTCCACCACAGGAGCTTCGCCTCCTTCTCACGGTGTCTTCAACTTCGACACGCCATCCAGCACTGACTTCAACATTGTCTCCAGTACCATCTCCAGCGTAAGCTCCAGCACTGGCTTTACTCCTCAATCCACCACGGCCTTCAGCACCGAGTCCAGCATCAGTTCCAGCACCGGCTCCATCATCGACTCCTCGACTCCGCCCGGGTCAGCACAGTCTACTCTTGACACCGTGTTCGAGTCGGAGCCTGCTGGCGGCTCCGACTCGCACACCGGCTCTCTCGCCTCGCAGCTCGGCCCCAATTTCGATGCCGACTCGATTCGCGCCTCGATCGAGTCGAGCATCGAGCGTGTGACCGAGTCCGGCGCGGCGCTGCGGCCGCCGACGGAGCTGGCAGACGCGGAGCGGATCGGAGAGGCACTGCGCAGCGGCTCGTTCCTGGTGGACGGCCTGACCGTAACCCCGGCCGGCCAGCTGACCCTGGAGCTGGTCAGCGCCGAGCCGCCACCAGGGGCGCTAGTGTCGCCGTCGGGCGGGGGTTACAGCTACGACCAGCCGGAGACGACGTTTTTCTCGCCAGACCGGCGGCCGACCGCCACTGAGAGAGTGGGCGTGGCGTCCACTGCAGACGACCAATCGGAGAGCGCCACGCATCAGACGGGAGTGACGTCACAGGACGGCGACCAATCGGAGTCGGCGCTGCTCAAGTCGACGGCGCTGAAGGGCGCGTACCTGCCACCTGGTGGCGACACGGAGAGTTGGGCGCGCAAACGGAACGTCTCCTGGTCACACTGGCAGCCGGGCAGGTAACGGCGCATGCGCAGATCGCCCGCAGTCCGTGTAGCTGAGCTGGCATGCTCCTGGAGTGACACTTTCTCAGTCGAGGGAGCGGCTGGGGTCAGAGAGTACAGACTGGTGACTGGCACATACAGGGACTGATCTGGACTGGTGACTGGAACATACAGGGACTGATCTGAACAGGTGACTGGACAGGTCACTAATCTGAACAGGTGACTGGACAGGTCACTAATCTGAACAGGTGACTGGACAGGTCACTAATCTGGACTGGTGACTGGACAGGCGACTGATCTGGACTGGTGACTGGATAGGTGACTGATCTGGATTGGTGACTGGACAGGTCACTAATCTGGACTGGTGACTAAACAGGTGACTGATCTGAACAGGTGACTGGACGGGTCACTAATCTGGACTGGTGACTGGACAGGTGACTGATCTGAACAGGTGACTGGACAGGTCACTAATCTGGACTGGTGACTGGACAGGTGACTGATCTGGACTGGTGACTGGACAGGTGACTGATCTGAACTGTGGACTGGACAGGTGATTGATCTGTGACAGACTGGAGCTGGGCAGGCAGCATGACTGGGACTGGACGGACTGAATGACTGAGCGGGACTGAGTTAGACACATGGTATCTATGGGGACACGTCATGCGGACAGGGTATCTAGGTATCTATCACACACATGGTATCTATCACACACATGGTATCTAGGTATCTATCACACACATGGTATCGTATTTATCACACACAGGGTATCTAGGTATATATAACACACAGGGTATCTAGGTATATATCACACACATGGTATCTATGTATATATCACACACATAGTATCTATGTATCTATCACACACAGGGTATCTATGTATATATCACACACATGGTATCTAGGTATCTATCACACACATGGTATCTATGTATCTATCACACACAGGGTATCTAGGTATATATCACACACATGGTATCTAGGTATCTATCACACACAGGATATCTATGTATCTATCACACACAGAGTATCTATGTATCTATCACACACAGTGTATCTATGTATCTATCACACACACACGGTATCTATGTATCTATCACACACATGGTATCTATGTATCTATCACTCACATGGTATCTAGGTATCTATCACACACAGGGTATCTAGGTATCTATCACACACAGGGTATCCAGGTATCTATCACACACATGGTATCTATCACACACATGGCATCTATCACACACATGGTATCTAGGTATCTATCACACAAATGGTATCTAGGTATATATCACACACATGGTATTTAGGTATCTATCAAACACAGGGTATCTAGGTATATATCACACACATGGTATCTAGGTATCTATCACACACATGGTATCTAGGTATATATCACAAACATGGTATCTAGGTATATATAACACACAGGGTATCTAGGTATATATCACACACAGGGTATCTAGGTATCTATCACACACATAGTATCTATGTATCTATCACACACATGGTATCTAGGCATCTATCACACACATGGTATCTAGGTATCTATCACCCACATGGTATCTAGGTATATATCGCACACATGGTATCTCGGTATATATCACACACAGGGTATCTAGGTATATATCACACACAGGGTATATAGGTATCTATCACACACATGGTATCTAAGTATCTATCACACACATGGTATCTAGGTATCTATCACACACATGGTATCTAGGTATCTATCACACACATGGTATCTAGGCATATATCACACACATGGTATCTAGGTATATATCACACACATGGTATCTAGGTATATATCACGCACATGGTATCTATGTATCTATCACACACATGGTATCTATGTATCAATCACACACATGGTATCTATGTATCTATCACACACATTGTATCTAGGTATATATCACACACATGGTATCTAGGTATCTATCACACACATGGTATCTATGTATCTATCACACACATGGTATCTAGGTATCTATCACACACACGGTATCTAGGTATCTATCACACACATGGTATCTAGTTATCTATCACACACATGGTATCTGAGTATCTATCACACACATGGTATCTAGGTATCTATCACACACATGGTATCTAGGTAACTATCACACACAGGGTGTCTAGGTATATATCACACACATGGTATCTAGGTATCTATCACACACATGGTATATATATATATATATATATATATATATCACACACATGATATCTAGGTATCTATCACACACATGGTATCTAGGTATCTATCACACACAGGGTATCTAGGTATCTATCACACACAGGGTATCTAGGTATCTATCACACACATGGTATCTAGGTATCTATCACACACAGGGTATCTAGGTATCTATCACACACATGGTATCTAGGTATATATCACACACATGGTATCTAGGTATATATCACACACACGGCATCTATGCATCTATCACAC
Organism: Chirona hameri; assembly: GCA_036785665.1. Taxonomy (NCBI): domain Eukaryota; kingdom Metazoa; phylum Arthropoda; class Thecostraca; order Balanomorpha; family Balanidae; genus Chirona; species Chirona hameri. Next base: position 39,167 of record JAXIVJ010007827.1, read on the forward strand.
ACAGGGTATCTAGGTATCTATCACACACACGGTATCTAGGTATCTATCACACACATGATATCTAGGTATCTATAGCACACAGGGTATCTAGGTGTCTATCACACACATGGTATCTAGGTATCTATCACACACACGGTATCTAGGTATCTATCACACACATGGTATCTATGTGTCTATCACACACATAGTATCTAGGTATCTATCACACACATGGTATATATGTATCTATCACACACATGGTATCTAGGTATCTATCACACACAGGGTATCTAGGTGTCTATCACACACATGGTATCTATGTATCTATCACACACATGGTATCTATGTATCTATCACAAACAGGGTATCTATGTATCTATCACACACAGGGTATCTAGGTATCTATCACACACATGGTATCTAGGTATCTATCACACACACGGTATCTATGTATCTATCACACACATGGTATCTAGGTATCTATCACACACAGGGTATCTATCACACACATGTTATCTATGTATCTATCACACACATGTTATCTATGTATCTCTCACACACATGGTATCTAGGTATATACATCACACCCATGGTATCTATGTATTTATCACACACATGGTATCTAGGTATATACATCACACAAAGGGTATCTATGTATCTATCACACACAGGGTATCTAGGTATCTATCACACACATGGTATCTAGGTATATACATCACACACATGGTATCTGGATACGCTTATGCACACACAGGGTATCTACGTATCTATCACACACATGGTATCTATCACACACATGGTATCTAGGCATCTATCACACACACATGGTATCTATGTATCTATCACACACATGGTATCTAGGTATCTATCACACACATGGTATCTAGGTATCTATCAAACACATGGTATCTATGTATCTATCACACACATGGTATCTATCACACACATGGTATCTAGGTATCTATCACACACATGGTATCTAGGTATCTATCACACACATGGTATCTATGTATCTATCACACACATGGTATCTAGGTATATATCACACACATGGTATCTAGGTATCTATCACAAACATGGGATATATGCATCTATCACACACATGGTATCTAGGTATATACATCACACACATGGTATCTATGTATCTATCACACACATGGCATCTAGGTATATACATCACACACATGGTATCTAGGTATATATCACACACAGGGTATCTATGTATCTATCACACACATGGTATCTATGTATATACATCACACACATGGTATCTATCACACACATGGTATCTATCACACACATGGTATCTATCACACACATGGTATCTATGTATCTATCACACACATGGTATCTAGGTAACTAACACACACACATGGTATCTTGGTATCTATCACACACATGGTATCTAGGTATATATCACACACATGGTATCTAGGTATCTATCACACACATGGTATCTAGGTATCTATCACCCACATGGTATCTAGGTATCTATCACATACCTGGATACCATGGGCCGGACTGGCCCTATGAGCCATGGGCCGGACTATCTATCACACACACACACACATGATACCTATGAGCCATGGGGCATATGTATCCATCACACACATGGTATCTAGGTATCTATCACACACATGGTATATATGTATCTATCACACACATGGTATCTATGTATCTATCACACACATGGTATCTAGGTATATATCACACACATGGTATCTATGTATCTATCACACACATGGTATCTAGGTATATATCACACACATGGTATCTAGGTATCTATCACACACATGGTATCTAGGTATCTATCACACACAGGGTATCTAGGTATCTATCACACACATGATATCTAGGTATCTATAGCACACAGGGTATCTAGGTATCTATCACACACATGGTATCTAGGTATCTATCACACACATGGTATCTGGATATCTATCACACACATGGTATACATGTATCTATCACACACATGGTATCTATGTATCTATCACACACATGGTATCTAAGTACCTATCACACACAGGGTATCTAGGTATCTATCACACACAGGGTATCTAGGTATCTATCACACACATGGTATCTAGGTATCTATCACACACATGGTATCTATCACACACATGGCATCTAGGTATCTATCACACACATGGTATCTGGATACGCGTATGCACACACAGGGTATCTAGGTATCTATCACACACACAGGGTATCTAGGTATATATCACACACATGGTATCTAGGTATCTATCACACACAGGGTATCTAGGTATCTATCACACACAGGGTATCTAGGTATCTATCACACACATGGTATCTATGTATCTATCACACACATGGTATCTAGGTATCTATCACAAACAGGGTATCTAGGTATCTATCACACACATGGTATCTAGGTATATACATCACATACATGGTATCTAGGTATCTATAACACACATAGTATCTAGGTATCTATCACACACATGGTATCTAGGTATCTATCACACACAGGGTATCTAGGTATCTATCACACACAGGGTATCTAGGTATCTATCACACACAGGGTATCTAGGTATCTATCACACACAGGGTATCTAGGTATATATCACACACATGGTTTCTATGCATCTATCACACACATGGTATCTAGGTATCTATCACACACAGGGTATCTAGGTATCTATCACACACATGGTATCTAAGTATCTATCGCACACATAGTATCTAGGTATCTATCACACACAGGGTATCTAGGTATCTATCACACACATGGTATCTAGGTATCTATCACACACAGGGTGTCTAGGTATCTATCACACACATGGTATCTAGGTATCTATCACACACATAGTATCTAGGTATCTATCACACACAGGGTATCTAGGTATCTATCACACACATGGTATCTAGGTATCTATCACAAACAGGGTATCTAGGTATCTATCACACACATGGTATCTAGGTATCTATCACACACAGGGTATCTAGGTATCTATCACACACACACACACACACACACACACACACACAGTATCTATGTATCTATTACACACAGGGTATCTAGGTATATACATCACACACATGTTATCTAGGTGTCTATCACACACATGATATCTAGGTATCTATCGCACACATGGTATCTAGGTATCTATCACACACATGGTATCTATGTATCTATCACACACAGCGTATCTAGGTATCTATCACACACATGGTATCTATCACACACAGGGTATCTAGGTATCTATCACACACATAGTATCTAGGTATCTATCACACACAGGGTATCTAGGTGTATATCACACACATAGTATCTATGTATCTATCACACACAGGTTATCTAGGTATATACATCACACACATTGTATCTAGGTATCTATCGCACACATGGTATCTAGGTATCTATCACACATGGTGTATATGTATCTATCACACACATGGTATCTAGCACACACATGGTATCTATCACACACATGGTATCTAGGTATCTATCACACATACATGGTATCTATGTATCTATCACACACATGGTATCTAGGTATATATCACACCCATGGTATCTAGGTATATATCACACACATGGTATCTATGTATCTATCACACACATGGTATCTAGGTATCTATCATACACAGGGTATCTAGGTATCTATCACACACATGGTATCTAGGTATCTATCACACACATGGTATCTAGGTATCTATCACACACATGGTATCTAGGTATCTATCACACACAGGGTATCTAGGTATCTATCACACACATAGTATCTATGTATCTATTACACACAGGGTATCTAGGTGTATACATCACACACATGGTATCTATGTATCTATCACACACATGGTATCTAGGTATCTATCGCACACATGGCATCTAGGTATCTATCACACACATGGTATCTAGGTATCTATCACACACATGGTATCTATGTATCTATCACACACAGGGTATCTAGGTATCTATCACACACATGGTATCTATGTATCTATCACACACATGGTATCTATGTATATACATCACACACAGGGTATCTAGGTATCTATCACACACATGGTATCTAGGTATCTATCACACACAGGGTATCTAGGTATCTATCACACACATAGTATCTATGTATCTATCACTCACAGGGTATCTCGGTATATATCACGCACATGGTATCTATGTATCTATCACACACAGGGTATCTAGGTATCTATCACACACATGGTATCTATGTATCTATCACACACATGGTATCTAGGTATCTATCACACGCATAGTATCTATGTATATACATCACACACAGGGTATCTAGGTATCTATCACACACATGGTATCTAGGTATCTATCACACACAGGGTATCTAGGTATCTATCACACACATAGTATCTATGTATCTATCACTCACAGGGTATCTAGGTATATACATCACACACATGGTATCTAGGTATCTATCGCACACATGGTATCTAGGTATCTATCACACACATGGTGTCTATGTATCTATCACACACATGGTATCTATGTATCTATCACTCACAGGGTATCTAGGTATATACATCACACACAGGGTATCTAGGTATCTATCACACACATGGTATCTAGGTATCTATCACACACAGGGTATCTAGGTATCTATCACACACATAGTATCTATGTATCTATCACTCACAGGGTATCTCGGTATATATCACGCACATGGTATCTATGTATCTATCACACACAGGGTATCTAGGTATCTATCACACACATGGTATCTATGTATCTATCACACACATGGTATCTAGGTATCTATCACACCCATGGTATCTATGTATATACATCACACACAGGGTATCTAGGTATCTATCACACACATGGTATCTAGGTATCTATCACACACATGGTATCTAGGTATCTATCACACACAGGGTATCTAGGTATCTATCACACACATGGTATCTAGGTATCTATCACACACATGGTGTCTATGTATCTATCACACACAGGGTATCTAGGTATCTATCACACACATAGTATCTATGTATCTATCACTCACAGGGTATCTAGGTATATACATCACACACATGGTATCTAGGTATCTATCGCACACATGGTATCTAGGTATCTATCACAAACAGGGTATCTATGTATCTATCACACACATGGTATCTAGGTATCTATCACACACACACATGGTATCTATGTATCTATCACACACATGGTATCTAGGTATCTATCACACACAGGGTATCTAGGTATATATCACACACAGGGTATCTAGGTATATATTACACACATGGTATCTAGGTATATATCACTCACATGGTATCTGGATACGCTTATGCACACACATGGTATATATCGTGGTATTTGTTGCCGACTGTTGCGACATGACTACATGGCGACAGTGGACGGTACTAGCGACGGTTACATTCGGTTACAGTCACGGTTACAGTATGTTCTGGTGGAATGTTTTAAGGTTCGGCGAAATGAGCGGTGCATTATGAGTCTAGCTAAACACGAACCTGGCAACAAATAGCGCTGCAGCACCAGTGACGTCAGCCACAGTCCACCGAATATCGGGTGTGGTTTCTGATTATCGCTTATTACCAACGCTGCTTGTCAGTTCGATACAAACTCGGGAAGTTGCCACTGACGTCACTGAAGCGTGCCCCGGTCAGTACCCTGTCTCTGCACTTCAAACCAGTGTTCGTCACAGGCCCACCAACCCCCAGCCCGGCCCGGCCCAGGCCCATGAACACTAAACCCAGGCCCAGACCAGGTCCAGTCAAATTCATAATATTGAGGCACAGGCCCAGTCCGGCCCGTTCAGATTAAGCGTATAATTATTTTCTCAAAATTTGCAATGATAATCATAGCGTATTTACTTGTATACTATAAATGTGAAACAATGAACCAACAATGATAAAAAAATAACAGCCACAGCAACAGTGTGTTACTGTGGAAGTGAACTGCTGGTTAAAATATGTTTAGGCTCTGACCTGAGCCTGCGCGCATTACTTAAACATTCTCAGCCCAGGCCCGTCCAGAGCCCGTTGATTTCCTTAAAGTTGAGGCCCGGTCCAGCCCGGCCCATGGCCCATAGGGCCAGCCCGGCCCATGGCCCATAGGGCCAGTCCGGGCCCATGGCCCATAGGGCCAGTCCAGCCCATGGCACATAGGGCCAGTCCAGCCCATGGCCCATAGGGCCAGCCCGGCCCATGGCCCATAGGGCCAGTCCGGGCCCATGGCCCATAGGGCCAGTCCAACCCATGGCACATAGGGCCAGTCCAGCCCATGGCCCATAGGGCCAGTCCGGGCCCATGGCCCATAGGGCCAGTCCGGGCCCATGGCCCATAGGGCCAGTCCGGGCCCATGGCACATAGGGCCAGTCCGGGTCCATGGCCCATAGGGCCAGTCCGGACCCATGGCCCATAGGGCCAGCCAGGCCCATGGCCCATAGGGCCAGTCCGGGCACATGACCCATAGGGCCAGTCCGGGCCCATGGCCCATAGGGCCAGTCCGGGCCCATGGCCCATAGGGTTAGCCCGGCCCATGGCTCATAGGGCCAGTCCGGGCACATGGCCCATAGGGCCAGTCCGGCCCATGGCCCATAGGGCCAGTCCGGCCCATGGATCATAGGGCCAGTCCGGCCCATGGCTCATAGGGCCAGTCCGGGCACATGACTCATAGGGCCAGTCCGGCCCATGGCTCATAGGGCCAGTCCGGCCCATGGCTCATAGGGCCAGTTCGGGCCCATGGATCATAGGGCCAGTCCGGCCCATGGTTCATAGGGCCAGTCCGGCCCATGGCTCATAGGGCCAGTCCGGGCCCATGACTCATAGGGCCAGTCCGGCACATGGCTCATAGGGCCAGTCCGGCCCATGGCTCATAGGGCCAGTCCGGCCCATGGCTCATAGGGCCAGTCCGGCCCATGGCTCATATGGCTAGTCCGGCCCATGGCTCATAAGGCCAGTCCGGGCCCATGGCTCATAGGGCCAGTCCGGGCCCATGGCCCATAGGGCCAGTCCGGCCCGTGACGAACTCTGCTTCATACTCGTTACTCAGTACCAGCAAAGTGCCAAGGTAACATCGGTAAGGTAACAAGGTAATATTGGTAAGGTAACAAGGTAACATCGGCAAGGTAACAAGGTAACATCGGTACGGTAACAAGGTAACAAGGTAACATCGGTAAGGTACCAAGGTAACCCAGTAAGGTAACAAGGTAACAAGGTAACATCGGTAAGGTAACAAGGTAACAAGGTAACATCGGTAAGGTAACAAGGTAACATCGGTAAGGTAACAAGGTAACCTCGGTAAGGTAACAAGGTAACATCGGTCCACTGTAGAGTACCAATCACTGTCCGTCAGAGACCACTAGTGACGTCAGAGACCTCCGGCTCGTCAGTCGGTTTCCGCTGTAGTCCAGTGACGTCAGATAACCCCGAGTTACGTCAGAGACCTCCGTCTCGTCAGCCGGTTTCCGCTGTAATCCAGTTACGTCAGAGAACCCCCAGTAACGACAGAGACCTCCATCTCGTCAGCCGGTTTCCGGTGTAATCCAGTGACGTCAGAGAACCCCCAGTGACGTCAGAGACCTCCGGCTCGTCAGCCTGTGTCCGCTGTAGTCCAGTGACGTCAGAGAACCCCAGTGACGTCAGAGACCTCCATCTCGTCAGCCGGTTTCCGCTGTAATCCAGTTACGTCAGAGAACCCCCAGTAACGTCAGAGACCTCCATCTCGTCAGCCTGTGTCCGCTGTAGTCCAGTGACGTCAGATAACCCCGAGTTACGTTAGAGACCTCCGTCTCGTCAGCCGGTTTCCGCTGTAATCCAGTTACGTCAGAGAACCCCCAGTGACGACAGAGACCTCCATCTCGTCAGCCGGTTTCCGCTGTAATCCAGTGACGTCAGATAACCCCCAGTGACGTCAGAGACCTCCGGCTCGTCAGCCTGTTTCCGCTGTAGTCCAGTGACGTCAGAGAACTGTGTCTGCTGCCGCCACATGAGTCATGTAATACACCGCGATGTCAGCCTGTGTAGCGAGGCATGTGAGGTTAAATTGGAAGCATGCTGTGTAGCTCGCTGTGTTCGCCGAGTTTCCTTCCTTCGCAGTGTGTGGCCAGCATGTGCCATCAGCCAATAGAACACCTCCGTCTGGTGACGTCATGAGACCCATTGTATCCCGAAGACAGCAAGGCAGCTGTCAAGCTTATTTAAGGATTTCAGCGTTAATGTTGGTTTCACCAAGTTTGGTGCTGTAGTTATATGTTAGTTAGTATCACAGTAGGTATGGTATGTATGCTGCGGTATATTATTTGTGTATATTAGTGGTGTCAATCGGTACAATCAATTTCGGAATTCCGAATTTGTCCGAAGATTGATTCGGTTTTCGGACGAACCAGTTTTTGTTGTTGTCCGAAAATGTTCATATTTCTTTGGACATTTTCGGACATCCAATGCCCAAGGATGGCTTTTCGCGAAAATCACTCAGTTACTTTGTAATTAAAACGGAAAGTGTGCCACAGGTAATAATTCACTTCCATGTCAAACACTTTTCTGCTTTCGGACAAATTTCGGACAACCAATGATTTTCGGACAGTTTCGGACGGACAGCTGACCATGGTCTTGGACATCGGTCGTACATTGGACAAATATTTTCTGAAACTGACACCACTAGTGTATATGCCGTATGTCATATGGTTCTAAGATGCCATATGATGTCAGTGGCAATAACAATGTGTGTATATGCCGTATGTCATATGGTTCTAAGATGCCATATGATGTCAGTGGCAATAACAATGTGTGTATATGCCGTATGTCATATGGTTCTAAGATGCCATATGATGTCAGTGGCAATAACAATGTGTGTATATGCCGTATGTCATATGGTTCTAAGATGCCATATGATGTCAGTGGCAATAACAATGTGTGTATATGCCGTATGTCATATGGTTCTAAGATGCCATATGATGTCAGTGGCAATAACAATGTGTGTATATGCCGTATGTCATATGGTTCTCGGTATCGTGCCGAGCATTGTATAGGCGTCAGTGATCATACCTATTGCTGCTATTATTTTCCACACGTCGCGACTGACTGTATGCGCTGTTCACATGACTGTATGCGCTGTTCACATGTTCCCATGTTCCCATACTGTTCACACCCCTCCACTCCGGCTGTTCACAGCTTCGCCCACTAAGTAACGGCCTGTGACGTCACAGCTGAGGCTGCCAGACCGATCTGGAAACTCTCACTGCCTGCCTCTTCCATCTGGCAACACTCTGGGGTCTACACCTGGCAACACCGCGGAGTTTTCATCTGGCAACTTCCGAGAGAAGCGTCGATAAGACGCCGCGGAGGTGTCGATCTGTCTGGCTTCGCTGACTTCACTGTGCGAGAGCTTACCGCCTCTGAAACATGGATTTGGTCCGGTGAATGTAGCGATATCTGTGACCACGCAGGTGTCAGCTCACGCAGGTGTCAGCTCTATCAGTGAGCGCCGCGCAGTGTGTGCGGTTCTGGGCGGACGCTGCGACAGGGTCTAGGCTAGATTCGCCCGGCAGAAATAATACAAATGTGTACACATTTGGTGAACCAGTGCTGCTGCTGTCCTGTCACCTGTCAGATTTGGCAGCTGATTATATATATATATATATATATATATATATATATATATATATATATATATATATATATATATATATATATATATATATATATATATATATATATATATATATATATATATATATATATTATTGAGACATATGACGTATCTGTGGGTTTGTGCCTGCCAATGGTGCATTAATGTACATTTCTACCGACAAGGGTCACGTCAGTACTGAATGTCTATGTAAAATGTGTTTCCCTTGTTTTGCTGTGTGATTACTCACGAACTGTGTGCCGTCGGATATACTATTAGTCGGATCTAGTGCCGTCAGTTATATGCCGTCTGCACATAACTGCAGGGAATCGAAACCATGAATCGTTCACTCGTGACAACATTCTCTGCCCCGTTATTATATTCTGCATACTCGTGTCTGTGTGTCTGTCTGTCTGTGTGGTGGCGGGTTTCTGTCTGTGTGTGTCTGTCTGTGTGTCTGTCTGTCTGTGTGGTGGTGGGTTTATCGCCGCTCGCGACAAATGCGTTCTGATCACCGGTGATACAAAACGGTAGTGAGTTTTGGAAAGCTTTCGGCGACTGTACAAATGGCTGACAAATGGCTGACAAATGGCTGACAAATGGCTGACGACAGATTAACCTGCGCACTGCAGGGGGGGGGGGGGCTATTTTTTGCCCACCCCCCTCACGTTATATTGCAATAACTCCCAAACCAACACCAGTATCGTCACCAATCTTGCAGTACCTTCTCTCACATCAATTCTACACATGTTGGCTAAAGGAAAAAGATGAGGTTATGATAGGTCATCCGGGAATGACGTCATAGTGACGTCATGTTCTTCGGTTTTTGTTGCAAAATAATGGTTTGCGGATAACGCCGTCAAATGTACAATGTTTGAGATAAATTAAAATGTCTTAAATCAAATTACTGACAATAGACCGAATTATCAAACTGGAATCTCGGATTTTTCAGTTTTTTTTATTCAAACTTTTGAGAAATCCAAATACATTTTTGTTTTGTTTTTACAAAATGTAAAAAAAAACAGAATTATCCAAAAACTAGAATATATGTGATCGGGACGTATTTGGTGAAAATGTGTACCAAATTTAAAGTCGATATCTTCAAAAATGACTGACTTATGACCTAAAAATGACTAAAATCGACCACCTTCAATAGCATTACTATGCAAAAAAAATGCATTTCCGTTTTTGCTTTTTACTGCTAGTTATATGGAAGACATAATGTTCTAAGGTCATTTTTCGCGTTTTAGACGAAAAACAAACTCATAAACATATGTTACAACGCCTAATGACCGTAATCTGCAATTTGACCTCGTGACCTCAGATGACATTGACCTGACCCAAGGTCATAAACAGCATAGAATGGTACTTAGAAGTGTCAGACACACGAATCATACCGATTTATCAAATGCTTATGCGTTTAATATCGCAATTTTGCGCGACAATTCCATCCATCGAGACCTTTTGATACGGTCAAACATTTTGTACTTGACCTGACCTGTGACGTCATCGGTGAACCCGAGGTCAACAATATTAGGTTTCCCTCGATAAATTTCCCAGGGCTATCGAACGCCGTTTTAATTTTAAAATCGGTCCAGTAGTTCCGGAGATCAGAGAGGGGGGGATAGCTGCCCCCCCCCCGTAAGTCGCGTTATGAAATATACCCCAGTAACTCGCGGGTTAACTCCAGAAACGGGTTGAAATCACTGATATGTTATAGCTTAATTCGCAAAGCGAGTGATACCAATGATGCATTTTAAGACGAAAGAAGAATTAACGAAAACATAGAGCAACATTGGATGGGTAGCAAAACGGCATCTAGCAAAACGGCATCTAGCGGCATCTTAACCCGCGAGTTACTGGGGGGGCTATTTCCCCCCCCCCCCTCTCCCGTTATTTTGTAATAACTCCTAAACGAACATCCGTATCGTCACCAAACTTGCAGTAGCTTCTCTCCCATCAATCCTACACATGTTGGCAAAATGAAAAATATGAGGCTATGATAGGTCAACCGGGAATCACGTCAGAGTGACGTCATGTTCTTCGGTTTTTGTTGCAAAATAATGGTTTGCGGAAACCGCTGTCAAAGGTACGATATTTGAGATAAACTAAATTGTATTAAATCAAATTACTGACAATCGACCGGGCTATCAAACTGCAATCTCGGATTTTTGATTTTTTTTTATTCAAAATTTTGGGAAATCCAAAGACATTTTTTTTTTTTAACAAAACTTTCAAGAAAAAATCAGAATTATCCAAAAACCGGAATATATGTGATCGAGACGTATGCCGTGAATATGTGTAGCAAATTTGAAGTCGATATCTTTAAAATTGACCGAGTTATGACCTTTAAATGACACAAATCGACCACTTCTCACAGCATTACTATGACAAAAAACGCATTTCCATTTTTGCTTTTTACTTCTATTTATATGGAACAAACACTGTTCTAAGGTCATTTTTCGCGTTCTAGACGAAAAAAAAAACCATAAACATGTGTTACAACGCCTAATGACCGTAATCTGCAGTTTGACCTCGTGACCTCGGATGACCTTGACCTGACCCAAGGTCATAAACAGCTTAGAAAGGTACTTAGAAGTGTCAGACACAAGAATAATACCGATTTATCAACAGCTTATGCGTTTAATATCGCAATTTTGCGCGACAATTCCATCCATAGAGACCTTTTGACACAGTCAAACATTTTGTACTTGACCTGACTTGTGACGTCATCGGTGACCCCGAGGTCAACAATATTATGTTTCCCTCGACAAATTTCCCAGGGCTATCGAATACCGTTTGAATTTTTACATTTGGTCCAGTAGTTCCGGAGATCAGAGGGGGGCAAAAAATAGCCCCCCCCAGTAAGTCGCGTTATGAAATATACCCCAGTAACTCGCGGGTTAACGCCATCTAGCGGCGACTATTTGAGCAATGGATTGTGTCATCCATGTGTCATAGATTGTGAATAGGCAAACACTGAATACACTGAACAACACTGAACCAGAGGTCATCAAAAGTCAAATTTTCCAAGTTTATCATTCTGCTCCAAAACCTCCAAATATCTGGGGACTATGATAGCTACGAACAAGCGAGAGAAAAAAAAATAATCGAAAACTCAGAAGAATTGCAATCACTTTGTATGCATATTGGTGTCCTCAAATTTTAGCTAAAGTCAATCGTTTAGGCTCCAGAGGTCACCAAAGGTCACGATGACATTTGGTTTAAAAAAAAACTGAATTACTTTCATCGGTTGAACATAGTGAAATAATTTTAACAACATCGTGTTTGTCTCGTCAAGACGTTTCGAAATAGATTAATCTTGCAAAATTAACTTCCAAATTTGACAGGTCAAGGTTATTTGGTGACCCAGGTAGGTCATGTTGCATATAAGGTGATACGTCTTGCAAGGCAAACACGTGTCATTTGCACGTCTCTATATTAACCCCCGCACTGCAGCGGTTAATATAGAGACGCTGAACGCTGAGGTTACGCTGAGGTTACGTGAGGAACGCTGAGGACGCTGAACGCTGAACGCTGAGGTTAATACGCTGAACGCTGACGCCGAGACGCTGAACTTTGCGCCGAACACGAACTGCAGGGGGGTGATTTCCGCCCCCCCCCCTGAGATCTCGAAAACTACGCTACGTAGCGAGAAGCAGAAAAAGGTATTTGATAGCTTGATACATGTTCTATCGAAATTATTCAGTGTTCTTTTAGGTCAGGTCAAAATTGAGGTCACCAGAGGTCATCAAAGGTCAAACTTTCCAGTTTGTTTTCTGTTTTAGGACATCGCTCCAGAATTTCCCATATATCTCATAAACGATGCTAGTTAGAAACAAACGGAAAAAAGCAAACGCCAGCCAGTGCAATTTTCAATCGCAATGGTGTCCTCAGATTTTATCTCAGGTCAATATTTGAGGCTCCAAGAGGTCAAAAAGAAAAAAAATCCAGTTTTTTTTTTCAAAATCGCTTTTGCTATTGACTTTTTATTTAATAAAGATAATAAAAACTGTTTACGCCATTGTGTTTATCTTGTAAAGGCGCTTCGAATGATATACATGGTGACCTTGTTAAGTCAACTTAACAATTTTACCTCAGGTCAAGGTCAAATAGTGACCCAAGTAGGGCATGTTGCATATGGGAAAACGTATCTCGACGAGACAAACACATTGATGTCTGTTTTACTTCTCTATCTTCATTATGTCGGGAGTTATTGACAAAAAAGTGATGGTGACCTCGCATGACCTCAAATGACCCAATAGGGGTCACTGAACAAAAATGACAGATGGATCATCAAGAATATCCTATAATAACATGATCCAGAAGTAATTGGACTAATATCATGCATATCCTTGAAATAGGAAGCATTTGTATATTTCCCCATTGACTTAGTATGGGGAGGTTACGAAATTGACCTGACCTTAGGTCACCGATATCAAAATTCCGATAAAAAAACGAATTGTAAGTACTTATGCCCTCATGATATCCTGCAAGTTTCAAACTGATCGGTGAAAAACTCTGGCTTTGGCACAACTGCAAACATTTTTGGAGGTGGGGTCACTTGACCTGGTCTGGTGACCTGACCTGAGATGACCCGAGGTTATTTTTTATCTTCAAAGTGTGCGCAATTGATGTCCTAATAGGTGTGCTAGAACCCGGCGGCGCTGCGCGCCGCCGTTTTTCCGCTATCTTTGAAAACCTGAGGGGGGGGGGGGGGGGCGGAAATCAACCCCCTGCAGTGCGCGGGTTAATATATCAAAGGTATTGGCCAAAATTCCTGGTGACCTCAGATGAACTCAGCTGACCTTGTTGAGTTCACCGAGCAGCAATTGCACCTGGATCATCAACAATGGGCTAAAATAACATGATTCTGAAAGAATTGGCCTGATCTAACGTATATTCTCTGAATAGGAAGCATTTGTACATTTTCCTATTGACTTATAATGGAGATTGGAGAGGTCACGAAAGTGACCTGACCTTAAGTCATCGATATAAAACATCTGAGATAAACGAATTGTAGGTAGGTTCTTATAACCTTATGACATCCTGTAAGTTTCAAATCACTCGGACAAACACTGTGGCTTTGGCACGACCACTGACACTTTGGAGCTAAGGTCACTTGACCTGGTGACCTGCCCTGAGATGACCTGAAGTCAAAATTGAACACAACGTGGGTAATAGATGCCCAAACAGGTGCCAAATTTAGTGGCACTGCGCCGCCGTTTTATACGCTATTCCCGAACAAAACTCAGGGGGTCAAATGACCCAACCCCAGGGGCGGCGGATTGCTGGGGGCAGGGTACCCAAAATGCCCCCCAGTCGAAAATCCTGGGGGAAAATGGTCATTCTGCCCCCAGATTTGGCAGGCTCTTTATCTCACGTTTGCAGCTGTGTGACGTATTTTTCCCGATTTCGTCCTAACCAATCATAGACTTTGTGCAATGATTTTTACTTCTTCTTTGACGACGAATTAACATCCATTTCTAACGATCAGTGAATCACTGTCCAGATGTGTCACTAATTTGTATAAATAGAAACAATTATTGTTTGATTTGCTTGTCGGAAATTGACATATCTGTACAAAATCACGGCGCAAAAACCGTGCCTTCGGCGCAAAATAAATACCTATGAACAGTACTGAACATTCGAATTGCAATAGATGTAATTGTAATATAAAATATTACAATTTACGTGTCGATCTTGTCTTCAATCACCAACTTTTATTTCGACCCACTTCTCTGCTCTACAGGACATTTGTAGAATAAAACACGGCAAATTGACCCACTGCACAGCCCCTGCCTTTCCACCCCAATCCCGCGGACCGGCGCGGACGGGCAGGAAGGGCAGCTAATCTCCCAACCTGGAGGTTGTGTGCAAACATTTAATTTTGCTCTCACATGAGATCATGAGGGAGCCCTTCTGAAAACTGGATCCATAGGCAAGGGCCCTATCAAGAATGACAAAGGCCCGCCAAGACCGACATATGACCCTAGGGCCAGGGAAGTGCCTTCACCCGCGCACTGCAGGCGCCGAACACGATCTGCAGGGGGGTTGATTTCCGCCCCCCCCCCCCCCTGAGATCTCGAAAACTACGCAACGTAGCGAGAAGCGGAAAAAGAAATGTGATAGCTTCATACATGTTCTATCGAAAGTATTTCAGTGTTTTTTTAAGTCAGGTCAAAATTGAGGTCACCAGAGGTCATCCAAGGTCAGATTTTCCAGTTTTTCTATTTTAGGACAGAAATTCCCATATATCTCAGAAACGATGATAGTTAGAAATAAACAGAAAAAAGCAAACGCCAGCCAGTGCAATTTGTAATCGCTAAGGTGTCCTCAGATTTGATCTCAGGTCAATATTTGAGGCTCCAGAGGTCAAAGAGGAAAACAAATGCCGTTTTTTTGCCAAATAGTTTTTGCTATTAACTTTTTACTTAAGAAAGATAACGGAAAACTGTTTACGCCATTGTGTTTATCTTGTCAAGGCGCTTTGATTGATATATACGGTGACCTTGTTAACCCTATTTGTAACAGGGGGCGGATTCCGCCCCCCCCTCATGTTTTTCGCAGATATCTCCAGAACGGCTGGGAGCAGGCCCATTAAATTTTGGACTTTTCATAGAATTGAATACCGCATTTGGAATCAAAATGTTGAGTTCTTAACCTGAACAGAGGCGGTTCCAGGGCACAGTTTTGGGTGGGTTCGGAGGCGACATTTGGCGATAATACGGAAATGCGACCTTCACGGGTTTCTTCCTAACTCCCTCAAGTATGAAAGCGTTACATCGGTTTACGGTGATTGCAACAAGTGCAAATTAGTTTATGTTAATGAAATATCATAAAAATTGCATGGCAGAGGCGGTTTCAGGGGCTTGAAAAGGGGGGGGGGGGGTTCCAGGAAGTATGCAATGCTTGGCGGGACGCCAATAGAGCGATGTAAGGGACATTTATAGCTATCAAGATGTAAAAGATAGCTTCTGCTTCCATTATTTGCATAATTTATTGCATATAGAGTTTCAGGGGCGTGTTCAGGCACATGAAAAGGGGGGTGACTGGCATGGTGATGACGATATGCCAGCGATAACGGCGCAATAGACGTTTAGCTTATAATGATATATGCACATATGAGGCCAGAAAATGGAATAAAGTCATTTTTGGCAGAGGCGCGCTCAGGAATGGAAGAAAGGGGGTCATATTATTGCAAGGAAACTAAGAGGCATGGGCGTACAATGACATAACATACTGCAGTTTTCGAATGAAACACGCACCACAGGCTACTCTACGAACGATTATAAGATAATAGGCGAGTCCAGATAGGGTAAAAAGGGGGGTAAGCAATATTAATTGAAGTTGTAGTGAAATAGTCACTGTTGACTAGTTAGTATCATAATAGCGGATAATATACTTATCAAAAGGTCTTGTGCCGTCCCAGTGTGGATCCTGGATACGCCTATGATAAAGTACAACATGCAAAAAGGAACTATCTACGATTAGTAACATATTTATAGTGCTGGGTAGCAACTTGTCTGCAGTTAATATTTTTTCCCAATTTGACCTCCCTTTTTCACTAACCTGGTATCACCTATGGCAAAAAAATATGATTTATAACAGTTTTTCTAATGTCACAATCACATACCATTTCATTTATCAAAAAACAACATCCAAAAATGGTTTTATTACGCATTTACTTCACCCCCATATTGAGTGACCTGCACACGCCTATGATTTTGAATTTTCAAACGTCACCATGATATATCAATTTCCTATTCAATCTCTATCGATTCCTATTAGTTGTGTTAAAATCGGTCGATAAACATGAAAGCTATGTTGGATCAAAAATACCACAAATTTGTAGTTTTTGCCCCCCTGTTGCCCCCCTATCCAAAATTTAGATTTTGTGTTATTTAGAAATATAGATCGTGTTGAGGGGAAGCAAACGCCGTTTCATTTTTGAAAATCGGACGGGTAGATTTCGAGATCTCCGGCGGGGGGGGGGCGGAATCCGCCCCCCCCTGTTACAAATAGGGGTGGCCAGGAGCCTGTTACAAATAGGGTTAAGTTAACTTAACAATTTGACCTAAAGGTCAAGGTCAAGTGATGACCCAAGTAGGTCATGTTGCATATGGGAAGACGTGTCTCGACGGACA
Source organism: Chirona hameri (assembly GCA_036785665.1). Taxonomy (NCBI): domain Eukaryota; kingdom Metazoa; phylum Arthropoda; class Thecostraca; order Balanomorpha; family Balanidae; genus Chirona; species Chirona hameri. The sequence continues at coordinate 56,888 of JAXIVJ010007827.1, forward strand.
AACACATTGTCTCTTTCACTTCTCTATCTGCATTATGTCGAGAGTTATTGACAAAAAAGTGATGGTGACCTCGCATGACCTCAAATGACCCAATACGGGTCACTGAACAAAATTTACACTTGGATCATTAAGAACATCCTATAATAACATGATCCAGAAGTAATTGGACTAGTACCATGCATATCCTGGAAATAGGAAGCATTTGTATATTTCCCCATTGACTTATTATGGGGAGGTTACGAAATTGACCTGACCTTAGGTCACCGATATACAAATTCCGAGTTATATGAATTGTAAGTACTGATGCCCTCATGACATCCTGTAAGTTTCAACCTGATCAGTGAAAAACACTGGCTTTGGCACAAACGCAAACATTTTTGGTGGTGGAGTCACTTGACCTGGTCTGGTGACCTAACCTGAGATGACCCGAGCATATTTTTTTCTCTCAAAGTGTGAACAAGTGATGTCCTAACAGGTGTATCAAAACCCGGCGGCGCTGCGCGCCGCCGTTTTTTTCGCTATCTTTGAAAAACCTGAGGGGGGGGGGGCGGAAATCAACCCCCCGCAGTGCGCGGGTTAAGATAACGACCTAGGGCCCTCTCAAGCCACCTATGGCCCCTCAGACTGGTAAAGGTCAGCTAAAGCATGGCAAGGGTCTTTTCAGTCTGATGTAGAGTCTTCTTAGGCCATCCCAGAGTTCTCTCAGACCCGCCAGTGCAGGCAATCTCAGACCAGCTAGTGCCCTCTGAGATCAGCGTTAAGCTCTCGTAGATCTGACAAGGGCCCTCCAGACCTACCCCGGGTCCTCTCAGACCGAGGGCCCTCTCAGAGCGGCCGAGGTTCCCCAAAATAACCAAGATCTCCATCAGGCTGACCGAGGGTCCTCTTAACCCGCGCACTGCATGGGGGGATTTCCGCCCCCAACCCCTCCCCCGCCCTCAGGTTTTTCTCAGATAGCGGAAAAACGGCGGCGCGCAGCGCCACATGTTTTAGCACACCTGTTAAGACATCAATTGCGCACACTTTGAAATAAAAAAATTGACCTCGGGTCATCTCAGGTCCGGTCACTAGACCAGGTCAAGTGACCCCATCTCCAAAAACGTTTGCAGTTGTGCCAAAGCCATAGTTTTTCACCGATCAGTGTGAAACTTACAGAGTCTCATGAGGGCATAAGTACTTACAATTCGTTTATCCCGGAATTTTGACATCGGTGACATAAGGTCAGGTCAATTTCGTGACCTCCCCATAATAAGTCAATGCGGAAATATTAAAATGCTTCCTATTTCAAGGATATACATGATATTAGTCCAATTACTTCTGGATCATGTTATTATAGGATGTTCTTGATGATCCAAGTGTAAGTTTTGTTCAGTGACCCCTATGGTGTCATTTGAGGTCATCCGAGTTCACCATCACTTGTTAGTCAATACCTCGCGACATAATGCAGATAGAGAAGTAAAACCGACATAAATGTGTTTCTCTCGTCGAGACACGTCTCCCTGTATGCAACATGACCTACTTGGGTCTTGACCTCAGGTCAAAGTCACGTAACCTGTGGTCAAATTTGTAAGTTAATTCAACAAGGTCACCAGGTACTTCACACGAAGCGCCTTGACGAAACAAGCACAATGGCGTAACCAGTTTTTTGTTAGCTGTATTAGGTTAAAAGGTATTAGCTAAAAAAAAGTTCGGCCAAAAAACAGCATTTTTCCCCTTT
>JAXIVJ010007828.1:0-58594 GCA_036785665.1 Chirona hameri
AATTGGGTATGATAGTTTCCCATATGTGGTTCTCTGACATATATTCCGGCTTTTTGAATATCTTTTAAAAATTTGATTTGGTGGGCATTTTCCCTCCAAAAAAAACTTTTTTTTGCATTTTTGGGTCAAAAACCAAAATGTTCGAAAATCCGAGATAGCCATTTCGTAGCAATTGCGATTTGCTATCTTTTGACGTTTTTGGATTGCATTTTGCTTAAAATATGGCATTTGTACGGTCTGTTACATTTTAGCTGATTTTGGTGTAAAATTCGTGTGTAGTGACGTCACTAAATTCGCTATAACCGAGAAAAAAATCGACGATTTTTTTATTATTTTTTCACAGAAGACGTAAACGTGATTTCGAAGAAGGTTCCCAAAGTTTCACGTTGATAGCCCTATTGGTTTCTGAGTTATTACGAAAATTCATCAGGGGGGCTTTTTACCTTTTTACTCTTCATCTTTCGACTTTTATCGACGTCGACTTTTTGCTATTTGACTTTTTACGTATTTATTTTTTTCCATCTCGACTTTTTACGTTTTTTACTTTTCATCTTTCGACTTTTAGCGACGTTGACTTTTTACCATTTCTGCTTTTCATCTTTTGACTTTTAGCGACGTTGACTGTTTACCATTTCGACTTTTTATCCTTCGACTTTTTGCCATTTCGACTTTTCGTCTTTTGACTTTTAGGGACGTCGACTTTTTACCCCTTGACTTTCCGCCCGTTTACTTTTTATCTTTTGACTTTTTACCCTTTTGCCTTTTCGTCTGTTGACTTTTTACCCTGTTGACTTTTTGTCACTTGACTTTTTATCCGTTTGACTTTTGGTCCGTCGACTTTTTTCCATGTCGACTTTTTGACTGTTGACTTTTTGCCCTGTTGACTTTTTGTCATTTGACTTTTTATCCGTTTGACTTTTGGTCCGTCGACTTTTTTCCATGTCGACTTTTTGACAGTTGACTTTTTACCCTGTTGACTTTTCGTCAATTGACTTTTTATCCGTTTGACTTTTTCACCGCTGACTTTTTTCCACGTCGACTTTTTGCCCGCCGACTTTTAGGACTTTTGACTTTTTACTATTGACTAAATGTCCCTTTACTTAACATCCGTTTACTTTTTGCCATTCGACTTTTCGTCCGGCACCCGGAGGTCGCCCCTGACGAATTTTTCGCAATAGCTCAAAAACCATTAGCGCTATCGGCGTGAAACTTCGGGAAGCTTTTTCTACATCACTTTTACGTCTTCTGTGCAAAAATAAAGCAATTTCGTCGACAAATCGAGATATAGCGAATTTAGTGACGTCACTACACACGAGTTTGACGAAAAAATCAGCTAAACTTTAACAAACCGTACAAATGCCATATTTTGAGCAAAATGCAATCAAACGCAAAAGATAGCAAATCGCAAGGGCTTCAAAATGGCTATCTCGGATATTTGAAAATGTTGTTTTGTGACCCCCCCACAAAAAACTTAAAAAAAATGCCCTCAATTTTTTTACATGAAAAAAACGTAATATATGTTGGAGAACCACATGTGTAAAATACCTAAACCAAATTTTAAAGCAATATCTTTATTTTTGACTGACTTATGGCTCCCTAAGTATGAGTAACTCATGACGTCATATTTTGAAATTGCGTTTTTTTAACTTTCAGTGATCAGATACAAACAAATACATGCCAGCACTGTATTTCTGAGACAAAACTGGTCTAGAAACATGCCTTTGTTATTTACATTCATCAATTTCAAATTTTGACATTTTGTGACCTGACCTTGACCTGATATGGAGTCAGGTTGTGAAAATGGCTACTACTATCGAACTCTACGTATAAAATAACCCATAAAACATGTGTCGCATGGCCTTCGTAGACCTTTTGCCAATAGTGACCTGACCTTGACCTTTGCTTACAATTTCACTTTCGCTTATGCGGGAGATTCATTATACCTTTGAGAGCACTTTGTGTGATAATAGTCGCAAGCTAAGGCTTAGTATGAAAAGTATGGCCCATAAACTCAAATACCTCAATTTTGACCTTTGACCTCACCGTTACCTAAAATGTGACCACAATTTGCAACTTTCGAGTATGCTATAGATTTGTCTCATTGAAAGCTTTCGAATGCCGCCATGCATGTCTCGCTGCGATCATGGGTTCGGAAGATAACAAGGGGGGGGGGGGGGGACGAAAAACGCCCCCCCCCCCCAGCCAATGGCGTTCGGCTGAGACTCCAGCCAAATGCTGGGTTAAAGCCCAAGTTTCTCATCTTCCGAGACTAAAAAGACTAAAACAGGTGTTTGCAGATATGAAATTGTGTTGTTCTGAGGATTCGATCGGAACCCTTTCCGAAGCTGAAATGGACCACAAGAGTCGTGACGGGAGAGAGAGGCCTTGTCGCTCCTGCCTGGCTGCATTGTCGGATACAGAACGGTGTTTTTGTGTGTGTGTGTGTGTGTGGGGGGGGGGGGGGGGGGAGGGATTCCAAAAATTGTCACGCAATTCTGAAAACTCAGCGGATTTCGATTGCTTATGCATTGATAGCTGATTTAACACAAACTTTCCTTAGTAAAAGTTGCTTAGATTGTCTTCTATATCAGGACATGTGTGTTTTTTTTTGGGTGGGGCGGCGGGGGGGGGGGGGGGGGGGGGGGGGGTGGCATGACCGCCATGCCCCCTGAATCCGCTAGTGCCTGGATGTGCCACTATGCATGTTGACCGTGAGACGTGTGGGATTGAGCTGTCACGTTCAGGAGTTCCTTCCACTACGTAACCTAATCTCTCCTCCTCCGCCTCTCCCCGCCTGCCGATCGCCGCGCCGCAGCACCCTCCTGCTGGAGCCTCCTCCTGCAGCAGCTCCGGCTTACTCAACGCTCTCCTGCGAGCAGCTGAGGACCGCGCCACAAATGACGGATGGTCGAGAAGGTGCGCGCCAGAACAAACACCCCGTCGTCAGCTGAGCGGTCACTCCGTCATCGGGTTGCCCTGAGTACCACCAGCCGTGGGTGTTCCGACGGCTGAGACCGCCCTGAGCAGCAGCCGTGGGTGTTCTGACGGCTGAGACCGCCCTGAGTACCAGCCGTGGGTGTTCCGACGGCTGAGACCGCCCTGAGTACCAGCCGTGGGTGTTCCGACGGCTGAGACCGCCCTGAGCAACAGCCGTGGGTGTTCCGACGCTGAGACCGCCCTGAGTACCAGCCGTGGGTGTTCCGACGGCTGAGACCGCCCTGAGTACCAGCCGTGGGTGTTCCGACGGCTGAAACCGCCATGAGTACCAGCCGTGGGTGTTCTGACGGCTGAGACCGCCCTGAGTACCAGCCGGGGGTGTTCCGACGGCTGAAACCGCCCTGAGTACCAGCCGTGGGTGTTCCGACGGCTGAGACCGCCCTGAGTACCAGCCGTGGGTGTTCCGACGACTGAGACCGCCCTGAGTACCAGCCGTGGGTGTTCCGACGGCTGAGACCGACCGCGAGGGGCGACCCGAGGTGTAGCTGACCCGAATGATGACCTGGGACGACCTCGCGAGGTGCAAAATCTCTTCAGAGACCAAGTATCCATTCATTTTTTCACTCATCAATGCTTGAGTAGTAGACGAGACAATTCGTATTTGGTTTCAACGACCCAGAGATGCAATACAGACCGGTAGAGAGATTCCGCTGGTATAGGGAGCAGTTTGACCGTCGATGTTCGACCTCGGACCGGTCACCGGTCAGCGGTCATCCCAGGCGTCAAAGGGCAGAGGTCAGCGACTCAGAGGGCCTACCGGGCGGCCGGCGTGACCCCTGTTTGATTTGGAGCTCAGCAATGACAGGCGGCCAGCCTGGACCGTGCTGGAGCGGCGACTCAGAGGGCCTACCGGGCGGCCGGCGTGACCCCTGTTTGATTTGGAGCTCAGCAATGACAGGCGGCCAGCATGGACCGTGCTGGAGCGGCGCCAGCTACAGAAGAATCACTCGCCCTGTCATTGGACGCCAGATGGTGTCGCCGGCCGCTGAGACAGATCAGACTGATCAGCCCTTCCGCTGACATGGGGCGGTGATGAGGCGGAATTGACGTCTGTGGGGGGCAGTTAAGTCATATGAGCAGCGTTAGTGAGACGTGGGATATCTCAAACTATCATGCTATTGCTGAGATCTGAGTCAAAACATAAAATATTGACGCACTGTGACGCTGTCTGTAAACGTTTAAGCATAGACATAACCCATATCTTTTGGCGATATGATGATGACCCTTTAGGATCGATGGATTAAGGACAACGTTATTTGTCGGCAGATACCTCGCTGAGGGCGGACGGGTAATCTGAGGGCGGACGGGTAATCTGAGGGCGGACGGGTAATCTGAGGGCGGACGGGTAATCTGAGGGCGGACGGGTAATCTGAGGGCGGACGGTAATCTGAGGGCGGACGGGTAATCTGAGGGCGGACGGGTAATCTGAGGGCGGACGGGTAATCTGAGGGCGGACGGGTAATCTGAGGGCGGACGGTAATCTGAGGGCGGACGGGTAATCTGAGGGCGGACGGGTAATCTGAGGGCGGACGGGTAATCTGAGGGCGGACGGTAATCTGAGGGCGGACGGGTAATCTGAGGGCGGACGGGTAATCTGAGGGCGGACGGGTAATCTGAGGGCGGACGGGTAATCTGAGGGCGGACGGGTAATCTGAGGGCGGACGGGTAATCTGAGGGTGGACGGGTAATCTGAGGGCGGACGGGTAATCTGAGAGCGGACGGGTAATCTGAGGGCGGACGGGTAATCTGAGGGCGGACGGGTAATCTGAGAGCGGACGGGTAATCTGAGGGCGGACGGGTAATCTGAGGGCGGACGGGTAATCTGAGGGCGGACGGGTAATCTGAGGGCGGACGGGTAATCTGAGGGCGGACGGGTAATCTGAGGGCGGACGGGTAATCTGAGGGCGGACGGTAATAACTCGACAGGCCTCAACTTTGTCGGTTAACTAGGGCATCCTGGATACACCTGCTGGTGACGCCAAACGACTGAACACCTTTTTAAATAACCGAAACCAATCGCTCAGCTTCGTGAACACTTACACTCGCCTAATTAGTTGGTGGTGCCAAGAATATCTTCAGTATTCAAAATAACCATGCACACTATTTGTCTCCGTCTGGTGATTCGAACAAGACGAGCCAGGATATAAACTTCTGTCTGGTCCCCTCAAAAGCACCCTTGACTTTGTCCAGGGCCACGATTCGAATGCCCGTGGCCACTGCGGGGAGGTGTATTGTGTCAAATCGACCCGCGAGATTTCACTGGCCGGGTATCATCTGGTAACTGGTAACTGACTATATTCGCCAAAAGGAAGCTCCGAACAGCGGCTCCCTTCGCACGGATAGTTTAAAGTTTGCGAAGCATAACTAATATTCGCTGTATTTGTACTGTACGATATCAAGTAATTGTCTTTTTAATGTTTGAAATCTTATGTTGATGATCGTAGCTAAAAATGATGCCTATACGCCTAGCCTAGCAGCATTGACAACCACCCTTTCGATGAGAGAATCGCTAAGCAGCCGCACCTCTAACCGTCCGTCTCATTACTTACAAATAACATTAAGGGTCTCTAAAGATGAACAGCTCAACAACATTACACAATAAAACATTATGTAGATACTTGATTCAGTATCGTGTTTTAATGCGATGAACATGGTAACGGTGGTAACAATACATATTAACATGGTAACAAGTAGGCAATTGTGAGATATTTTTCCAACCGCAACGCGGTGCTGTCTCTGGTGTCAACATGCTGAATACGTTTTTCAGTGAAAAATGCAAGAAAAAAATCCAATCAGTACTTCTAGCACAACCAGTACGTTTGCTGCTGCTACCGATTCCTCGATACCCCCTGGACGATCGTTGGTGACTATTTGCTCCTTCTCTGCTGCAGCTCACCCGTGACATGAGTCGGAGCTCACGGAGCTCACGGCTGGGGTCGGATACCTTCTGTTCGGCGGGCCGTCCCACCGCCAGGTGCCCGCCGGCCCGCCGGTAACGGCGCGGGCAGCGCATCTGAACTAACAGTGCCTTCCACTCGGCAATGCCTTTCTAAATGGACTATGGAGCCATCATACACTTCCCATAAATTGTGAATAGCTTGGCTCCTGTGTTTTGCCACTGCCATTATGTGTTTAAGTTGTTATATTATCGTGATTAATCTGGCCATTACGTTATATTAGTAGTTATGGAGTAAGTGATGAGAATAACCCAAAAAGCAGATGTATGGCAAAGCTTTCGGTATATTAATACCTTGATCACTGCACTGCGATGAAGAACGACAAAGACAACACACATTGCAGCAAAACCGTCACATTCTAAATTTAGGGGGGGGGGGGGGGAGCGTTTTTCGCCCTCCCCCGCTGGGGTTATATTCCGAACCAATAACCGCAGCGAGACGCGCAAGGCGGCAATAAAAAGCTCTCAAGGAGGCGCATCCAAAGCATACACGACATTTTCAAAATATGGTCACATGTCAGGTCACGGTCAGGTCAAAGGTAACAATTGAGATATTTGAGTTTTTGAGCCATGCTTTCCGTCCAAAGCCTTAGATTGCGACTTTTATCGCACCAAGTGCTCTCAAAGGTATAATGCATATCCAGCATAAGCAAAAGTGAAATTGTAAGCAAAGGTCAAGGTCAAGGTCAGGTCACAAAAGGTCACACGTCTACGAAAGCCATGCCACACATGTTATATGGGTTATTTTACACGTATGATTAGATAGTAGCAGTTATTTTCACAACCTGACACCATATAAGGTCAACGTCAGGTCACATAAGGTCAACATTTGAAATTGGTAAATATAAATAGGAAAGGCAGGTGTCTAGACCAGTTTTGTCTCAGAAATACAGTGCTGACATTTATTTGTGTGTATCTGGTCATTAAAAAAACAAAAATTAAAAATATGACGTCATGAATTACTCATACTTAGGGAAGCGATAAGTCAGTCAAAAATAAAGATATTGCTTTTAAATTTGGTTTGGGTATTTTCCACATGCGGTTCTTCAACATGTCTTCCGTTTTTTTTAAAATAAATATTTGAAAATATTAATTTTGAGGGCATTTTTTCAAAAAAAGAGTTTTATTTTTATTTTTGGGGGTCAAAATTTTTTTTCTTCAAAAAATCCGAGACAACCATTTTGTAGCCCTTGCCTTTTGATATCTTTTGGCGTTTTTGGATTGCATTTTGCTTCAAATATGGCATTTGTAACGCCTGCTAAAATTTACCTGATTTTTGTGTCAAGCTCATGTGTAGTGACTTCACTAAATTCACTATATTTCGATACAAAAATCGACGAAATTTCTTCATTTAGCAAAGAAGATGTATAATTGATGTAGGAGAAGGTATGTACCTGAAGTTTCACGTCGATAGTGCTATTAGTTTTTGAGCTATGATGAAAGTTCGTCAGGGGGGGGGGGCGGGGGGGAGGCAAAAACGCCCCCCCCCCCTCCAGCCAATGGCGGGTTAGGTAAGTCCCTGTGTGTCGGTCGGTTTGGTTTTGCCTGAGAGACGCTTTTCATAATTTAAATAGGTCTCTTAAGCAAATGAAGCCTTTTATCCATGGTATTTGTTGTTTTCTACGATTCTATTTTTATAAACAGCTTATTGAACTTATTCCGAATCCGTCCGTGGACTTTGGATGCCAGCCACTGCAGGAAGCGTGATGTATCCGAGTCTGGTCCATAACTTTGGACTCATCAGTCATCACTGTTGCATCAGCCGCCAACTGACAGTCTGATCAACTGTCAGCTGAATGCCGTTCATCTCCGGTATGCGATCCTGAGTCTCTGAGGATCCAAAACATTCCTCGATTGCATTGGGAACACGCTCAGCTTTGCGAACACTCTCTCAACCCTCCGGCCTCGAGCACGGGTGACGTTTGACCAGTGTTCTCCTCTCAACTCTCCGGCCTCGAGCACATGGCAGACGTTTGACCAGTGTTCTCCTCTCAACTGTTCGGCCTCGAGCACGTGGCAGACGTTTGACCAGTGTTCTTCTCTCAACTGTTCGGCCTCGAGCACGTGGCAGACGTTTGACCAGTGTTCTCCCCTCAACTGTTCGGCCTCGAGCACGTGGCAGACGTTTGACCAGTGTTCTCCTCTCAACTGTTCGGCCTCGAGCACGGGTGACGTTTGACCAGTGTTCTCCCCTCAACTGTTCGGCCTCGAGCACGTGGCAGACGTTTGACCAGTGTTCTCCTCTCAACTGTTCGGCCTCGAGCACGTGGCAGACGTTTGACCAGTGTTCTCCTCTCAACTGTTCGGCCTCGAGCACGGGTGACGTTTGACCAGTGTTCTCCTCTCAACTGTTCGGCCTCGAGCACGGGTGACGTTTGACCAGTGTTCTCCTCTCAACTGTTCGGCCTCGAGCACGTGGCAGACGTTTGACCAGTGTTCTCCTCTCAACTGTTCGGCCTCGAGCACGTGGCAGACGTTTGACCAGTGTTCTCCTCTCAACTGTTCGGCCTCGAGCACGGGTGACGTTTGACCAGTGTTCTCCTCTCAACTGTTCGGCCTCGAGCACGTGGCAGACGTTTGACCAGTGTTATCCTCTCAACTGTTCGGCCTCGAGCACGGGTGACGTTTGACCAGTGTTCTCCTCTCAACTGTTCGGCCTCGAGCACATGGGAGACGTTTGACCAGTGTTCTCCTCTCAACTGTTCGGCCTCGAGCACGGGTGACGTTTGACCAGTGTTCTCCTCTCAACTGTTCGGCCTCGAGCACGGGTGACGTTTGACCAGTGTTCTCCTCTCAACTGTTCGGCCTCGAACACATGGCAGACGTTTGACCAGTGTTCTCCTCTCAACTGTTCGGCCTCGAGCACGGGTGACGTTTGACCAGCGTTCCTCGCTCAGAAATCGGTTGAAAGCCGTCATCAAGAGACGTCAGCTGGCGTGACGTCAGCTTCCGGGGTGAGTTGGTGTGACGATTGGCAGTGCACGGGTGCCAAGGATAACGCTGGATATACTTCGCTGGAGCCAGTTCGCAGGCGCCAAGCCTGTGATCCTAAGTAGGATCAATGTGAACGTGCTGCGATCCAGTATCAAATGAAATCAGTTTTAAAAGAGTAAGTAGCGGTGTTAAGGAGAGCTCTTATTTTTAATACTTAACCTGTCAGTTAAAGGGCATTTTTAAACTCATATTAATGGTAATATTTTTGCCGCCTTGCTATCAACGGGTCCATTAGAACGATTTTGATGCCTTGTACACTTGATAGCTCTGATGATGTAATATAAGCCTAGTCTCCCTGATCTGGATGAGTACCTAATGATGACGTCACAAACAGGGTTATGCTCGACTCAGAGTCGGTGAATCAAATCGAACCCCAATCTGACTCAACTCAGCTTGAGTCAGAGCTAACTCCGCTTAAAAAGGGAGATAATCACCTTCTGATTTTGTTAGCAACAATTTATTTGGCTACCGTTATGGTATTAAAATGATGTGATCTAAATTTAAGAATTAAATACAATTATTCCCTCATTCAAAGTTGGAAGTTTGGGAAAATTAATGATCGGTGTTTTCCCTTCACTATTGGAAAGCGCAACATCTGGCGCTTCTGCATCAATCTGTTCAACGTTGTTGAATGGGCACTTATAAACCAATCGCCTACACTAATTAACCCTATTCCTTGCGGGGGCAAATTCTGCCCCCGGTAGTTTTTTACTTGCCGCTTCTAAACTGTTAGGCCTAGCGTCCTGAAACCTTGTGACTTTTCCCAAAATTGAATGGCGCGTGTTGTGTTAAAATTTTGAAAAAAATCAGTCCAGCAGAGGCGGTTCCAGGCTCCTGTTTTGGGGAGGGTGTTACGAATGCGGTTTTGCGGCGCATACTTTCTTCGTAGTTTGCAGTGCAATAAACGCGTCAGAAACAATATCAATGCAATATGCATCATAGATAATGGGATTGTACATATTTGTGGGGCAGAGGCGCACTCAGGATAAACAAAATGGGAGGCGATCCCACCCTCAAATTAGGTCCAACTTCAAATTAGTAAGATGATACAAGCGTTACGCGCATGGTGCCCCCATGTTTTTCCTGGATCCGCCTATGCGCAATATATCAAATTTAACAAATTACAGCATATAATACCCACATGTGACGTTCATGTCGTCCCAAACAATCACGAACAGCACATATTTTTTTATCTCAGAAAATCCCCCATCTTACATTTCCTGAATACGCCTATGATTTTTATTTTCTTATTTGTCTTTTGATATATTAAACACCAGTACATTTGAAACTAAAAAACGTTTGGGGCATGCAAATCGGTCGAGCCACATGGCCGCAATGACCTTTCAAAAAACACCCAACATTTTCATATTTTTGGCCCCTGGCCCCCCGTTTATAAACAAAACAAAAATTTCGGGGTCCAAAAAGATAGATCTTGTCATGACGCATCGAATGGCATTTTCCTCATCGAAATCGATCGAGCAGTTCTCGAGATCTCGGGGGGGGGGGGGGGCAGAATCTGCCCCCCCGCAGGTTAACGTAATTCTGGCCGCCCGCAGGGAATAGGGTTAAGTAAGGTAATAGGCCACTGTTAAACTGACGATTTCAATGCACTTTTTTCAAATGCTTGTTGCTTGTTCGTAAAAGTTTGGCACATATTCCCAAAAGATAGAGCAGGAAACATATTGCATACCTTCATGATAAATAACAATGCGTAGGGAGGCAAATTTACTGAATTTGTTATCGAGTACTTGCTGATTATAAGCGTGGAACGCTTATCAACCATGACTTGAAATATCTATCGGTAGGAATTGTTATATGCAAAATGTAATGAATTTACAATATATTTTGGTCTCGTCTTTCGATTTCAGGTTCTAACTTCATTTTTGTGGGAAAAGGTGATTATCTCCCTTTAATTCATTTGGAGGATTGCGGTTGGGATAAAGCTGGATCAGACCACTGGCGGATCTAGGGTCCGAGAATGGGGGGGGGGGGGGGTAAAATTTCGCTCCGCTTCAGCAGCGAAAAGTTGTTGACCGGGGGGGGGGGGGGTGGAGTCGGGTCGTCAGCACGAAAAATCGTTGAGCGGGGGGGGGGGGGGGGGGGGGGGGGTGGCGGAGGGGTCGGGTTCTCATAGCGAAAGTCATTGACCGGAGGGATTTTTTCTTCTTCCCAATTACCACTTCTTACAACCAATACAGGAACACGCGGGGCGAGGGACATCCTTGTATTGAATGCCCGCCATGCTCCTGTGTGTGTGTGTGTGTGTGTGGGGGGGGGGGATTTGCCCCTAATACCCCCACTCCTCTGGATCCGCCAGTAGTAAAAACCAGACAAACCCAATTTTACCTCTTCTGTCGCTTTCAATTTTTTTTTTGTAGCTAAGTTCATGCTGAGTCTGATCTTGACTAGTTGGAAATGCTAAAAATTGTGAGACCTCTACTCATAGCACCCATAAAATGCACCGGGATAAGTACCTAAGCATGGTGCAAAATGGGTGTCAGATTTAAAATTGGTACCTGAAATTACTTGAGTCTGGATATGATCTGAGGCCAAAGTAGCCATCCCAAGCTATAGTAATTTAAAATTACATTGACAATGAAAAATATTAACTTTACTCACACATTCACAAAGTGTGAATTTTATTTGACTACATGTTTACAGGTAAAAGGAAAACAACGATATCCAAGTCCCAGTCACAATTCCTCAAATACTGTCGAAATGCGTTCCACGCACGCTATTCAGCACTATAAACTTTGGCGCCAAAACGCGACGTTTTTTAAAGGGATTATACGGGTTTTTCCCATAATAATTGAGTTACATAGTAAAACGTACTTGTAAAGGTGGTAGAAGTCCCACGGTAGCCACATTTTTCTGGAAATGACCTCTTCTGCACGTAAGGACATTCCAAAGTGCGCGGTGATGCCACCGCGTATTTTCTGCAGGACCGGCTGAGGCAGAGCCAGTCATCTCTTTTATGCTAATAAAAACATCTCACTTATGGCATATTTCCGGTAAAATAAACAATATTTGAAAGAAAATAACTTGTTTTGTTCCAACGCCACCAGCAGTTACCTAGTTTTCCCATAAAATTCTATATTTTTCAAGAATTTTCATGCCAAAAAATGAATACGCCACCACCAAATTCTCAACGCTAAAGGCCATATAAAAGAAAACCACAACAACACAAAACCTCAACGAACAGTGTGTAGTAATACAAAGTCCCGTCAGTTTTGAATTGCATAATAATTTTGTGATCCAGTGTAGGACTTGCAGATAATTCAAAACTCTAAAATTGATCTTAAGATAAAAGTGGTGGACAGTAGTGCCGATCAAGTATACTCGTTATCTGATACTAGTCTCGAAAAACGCCCAAGTTTTAACGCTGATAATTGCTGAAATAATGGACTAAATCAGCATTGAGGTCCCTGTTATATGTCTTAAACGTGTTTAAAGCTCATACAACTGCAAAAGAGTGCATTTACTTTCAGGACGGAAACCCGTATAATCCCTTTAACTTACGTTGGTTGTAGGAATCGCTCCAGATCGAAAATAGCGCCAGACGTGCCACGCGTATTTGGAAATGTCGAATACAAAGTCAAGGCCCATCATACTTATAGGGACCGTGACGTACCGACTATCAACTATCAGGTCATGCAGGTCATGTCCTGGTCCTTTGGACCCGAGGCGCCCATGCAAAGCTGGCGCCCCTCCGATTAGTCACGACGCCCCTCTGGCCAGTGACGGCGCCACTCTGGCCAGTGACGGCGCCACTCCGGCCAGTGAGGACGCTCCACCGGTCAGTGACGGCACTCTTGCGGCCAGTGAGGGCGTCCCCGGCCAGTGAGGGCGTCCCCTGCCATAGACGGCGCCACTCCGGCCCGTGACAGCGCCCCTCCGGCCAGTGACCACGCCCCTCTGGCGAGTGACGGCGTCTCTCCGGCTAGTGACGGCACCCCTCCGGCGAGTGACGGCGCCCCTCCGACTAAGTGACTGCCCCTCTTCGGCGAGTGACGGCGCCCCTCCGGCCAGTGACTCTCCTTCCGCACGGTGCGGAAGGAGAGGCCCCTGCAAAATTTCGCCAATATTGGTGGCGGCCCTGTCGATCGGGTGGCACCCCTCAAGGCAATGACCTAGGTCCTTAGTGAATTTCTACGTATGCCACTGCTTAGGGAGCCATAAGTCAGTCAACGCTCAATATATTGCTTTGACATTTGGCTTGGGCATCGTCCATACTTGGTTCTCCAATATCTATTCCGGCCTTTTCATATGATTTGATATTTTATATGATTTTATGAAGAAAGAAAGCAAAAATTGGAGAGAAAAAATCCACCAAGTCAAAATTTCCAAACATGTTCAAAACAGGAATATATATTGGAGAAAGAAGTATAGGCAATACCCAAACTGAATTTCAAAGCAATATCTTTAGTTTTGGCTGACTTATGGCTACTTAAAGGAAATAGTTCACATTCGGAACATTTTTCAGAACACGATTTTATTATATTTTGTAATACAGTTTCTTTTTTTCTTTTCAAAAATGGTCCTACATCGCGCCAATTCAGGACAGAAGGTTGTAAATTATTTATTTTATGGTGTACGTTATTGGTCTGCGCATGCTCCATGGCAGTGGCACTTCAGACGGTACGGTACATCATATATGCGCCGTATTCCTTCGCCAAAAAGTCAAATATCTTAGGCTGGAGAGTCTTTTCAGCCAAGGGAAGTTCCAGATAAGGATTTCTCAACACGGGCTACAAAACTGCTATTTCAGTTCAAAACCCATGTTGAAGGTGAACTATTTCCTTTAAGTATGATGGGTCTGGATTTTGTATTAGACATTTCCACATATGCACGCGCCACTTTCCCTCCTGCTACCAAAATGCTACACAAATAGAGGAAACACGAACGAGGGAAAAATTACGTTTTTGGGGGTCGCAAAAGGTTATTTTTCGCAGTCAGTACCCATTTTTCATCGCCAGTTTCAGCGGATTTGGGGGGGGGGGGGCTAATTTATATTACCGCCCCCGTCGAGCGTGGGAGGGGGGGGGGGCTTTTGCCCCTGCCGCCCCCTGGATCCGCCAGTGAATAAGACGGATTCCTCTTCAGCCAGAGCTGAGTCGACATGTCCTCCGATAAGTCAGCAGGAGCCGAGTCATGTCTGACTTGGCAGCATATGCCAAAACCAATTATATTTCAACCCATAATGACAGGCAATTAAAAATAAATAAATAATTGACTGATTTTTAAACCGCCATTGACTGCTGTGCCACCCCAGGGATATTGACTGGGAGGAGAGCAAATGTTGTCTCCCTGGTTATCTTCCTAGTTACCTGGTTATCTTCCGAACCAATAATTGCATCGGGGCGAGAAAGGCGATATGTAATCAAGTTCTCAACGAAACACATCTGAAGCACCATTAGGATGTTTCAATTAAGAAAACATGTCCAATGGCGGTCAGACCAAAATTCAAAATCGGTGTACTTCAGTGTATGCGTACACTACACTTCCATCGCTCTGTAGATGTCTGTCTCTCCGTCCTATACCGGACCCTCTGTAGAGCTGTCCGTCTACACCAGACCCTCTGTATAGCTGCCCGTCTATACCGGACCCTCTGTAGAGCTGTCCGTCTGCACCGGACCCTCTGTAGAGCTGCCCGTGGTGTACCGGACTCTCTATAGAGCTGTCCGTCCTATACCGGACCCTCTGTAGATGTCCGTCTGTACCGGACCCTCTGTAGAGCTGTCCGTCCTATACCGGACCTTCTGTAGAGCTGCCCGTCTACACCGGACTCTCTGTAGAGCTGTCCGTCTACACCGGACCCTCTGTAGAGCTGTCCGTGGTGTACCGGACCCTCTGTAGATCTGTCCGTCATATACCGGACTCTCTGTAGAGCTGTCCGTCTACACCGGACCATCTATAGAGCTGTCCGTCTGTACCGGACCCCCTATAGAGCTGTCCGTCTGTACCGGACTCTCTATAGAGCTGTCCGTCCTACACCGGACCCTCTGTAGATCTGTCCGTCTGTACCGGACCCTCTGTAGAGCTGTCCGTCTATAGCGGACCCTCTGTAGAGCTGTCCGTCTGTACCGGACCCTCTGTAGAGCTGCCCGTCTACACCGGACCCTCTGTAGAGCTGTCCGTCTGTACCGGACCCTCTGTAGATCTGTCTGTCCTATACCGGACCCTCTGTAGAGCTGTCCGTCCTATACCGGACCCTCTGTAGAGCTGACCGTCTACACCAGACTCTCTGTAGAGCTGTCCGTCTACACCGGACCCTCTGTAGAGCTGTCCGTGGTGTACCGGACCCTCTGTAGATCTGTCCGTCCTATACCGGACTCTCTGTAGAGCTGTCCGTCCTATACCGGACCCTCTGTAGAGTTGTCCGTCTGTACCGGACCCTCTGTAGATCTGTCTGTCCTATACCGGACCCTCTGTAGAGCATTCCGTCCTATACCGGACCCTCTGTAGAGATGTCCGTCTACACCGGACTCTCTGTAGAGCTGTCCGTCTACACCGGACCCTCTGTAGAGCTGTCCGTCCTATACCGGACCCTCTATAGAGCTGTCCGTCCTATACCGGACCCTCTGTAGAGCTGTCCGTCTATACCGGACCCTCTGTAGAGCTGTTCATCTACACCGAACCCTATGTAGATCTGCCCGTCCTATACCGGGCTCTGTAGAGGTGTCCGTCTACACCGGACCCTCTGTAGAGCTGTCCGTGGTGTACCGGACCCTCTGTAGATCTGTCCGTCCTATACCGGACTCTCTGTAGAGCTGTCCGTCTACACCGGGCCCTCTATAGATCTGTCCGTCTATACCGGACCCTCTATAGAGCTGTCCGTCTGTACCGGACCCTCTATAGAGCTGCCCGTCTGTACCGGGCCCTCTGTAGAGCTGTTCGTAGTGTACCGGACTCTCTGTAGAGCTGTCCGTCTACACCGGACCCTCTGTAGAGCTGCCCGTCTGTACCGGACCCTCTGTAGAGCTGCCCGTATGTACCGGACCCTCTGTAGAGCTGTTCGTGGTGTACCGGACTATCTGTAGATCTGTCCGTCTGTACCGGACTCTCTGTAGAGCTGTCCGTCTACACCGGACCCTCTGTAGAGCTGTCCGTCCTATACCGGACCCTCTATAGAGCAGTCCGTCCTATACCGGACCCTCTGTAGAGTTGTCCGTCTACACCGGACCCTCTGTAGAGCTGTCCGTCTGTACCGGACCCTCTATAGAGCTGTCCGTCTGCACCGGACCCTCTGTAGATCTGTCCGTTTACACCGGACCCTCTGTAGAGTTGTCCGTCCTATACCGGACCCTCTGTAGAGCTGTCTGTCCTATACCGGACCCTCTGTAGAGCTGTCCGTCCTATACCGGACCCTCTGTAGAGCTGTCCATCTATACCGGACCCTCTATAGAGCTGTCCGTCTATACCGGACCCTCTATAGAGCTGTCCGTCTGTACCGGACCCTCTGTAGAGCTGTCCGTCTGTACCGGACCCTCTGTAGAGCTGTCCGTCTGCACCGGACCCTCTATAGAGCTGTCCGTCTACACCGGACCCTCTGTAGAGCTGTCCGTGGTGTACCGGACCCTCTGTAGAGTTGTCCGTCTGTACCGGACCCTCTGTAGAGCTGTCCGTCTGCACCGGACCCTCTATAGAGCTGTCCGTCTACACCGGACCCTCTGTAGAGCTTCCGTGGTGTACCGGACTCTCTGTAGAGCTGTCCGTGGTGTACCGAGCTCTCTCTAGAGCTGTCCGTCTGTACCGGACTCTCTGTAGAGCTGTCCGTCCTATACCGGACTCTCTGTAGAGCTGTCCGTCTGTTCCGGGCCCTCTGTAGAGCTGTCCGTGGTGTACCGGGTCCTCTGTAGAGCTGTCCGTGGTGCACCGGACTCTCTGTAGAGCTGTCCGTGGTGTACCGGGCCCTCTGTAGAGTTGTCCGTGGTGTACCGGACCCTCTGTAGAGCTGTCCGTCTGTACCGGACCCTCTGTAGAGCTGTCCGTCTGTACCGGACTCTCTGTAGAGCTGTCCGTCCTATAACGAACTCTCTGTAGAGCTGTCCGTCTGTACCGGGCCCTCTGTAGAGCTGTCCGTGGTGTACCGGGCCCTCTGTAGAGCTGTCCGTCTACACCGGACTCTCTGTAGAGCTGTCCGTCTACACCGGACCCTCTGTAGAGCTGTCCGTGGTGTACCGGACTCTCTGTTGAGCGGTCCGTGGTGTACCGGGCCCTCTGTAGAGCTGTCCGTCTGCACCGGACCCTCTGTAGAGCTGTCCGTCTGTGCCAGACCCTCTGTAGAGCTGTCCGTCTACACCGGACCCTCTGTAGAGCTGTTCGTCTACACCGGACCCTCTGTAGAGCTGTTCGTCTACACCGGACCCTCTGTAGAGCTGTCCGTCTGTACCAGACCCTCTGTAGAGCTGTCCGTCCTGTACCGGACCCTCTATAGAGCTGTCCGTCTACACCGGACCCTCTGCAGAGCTGTCCGTCTACACCGGACCCTCTATAGAGCTGTCCGTCTATACCGGACCCTCTGTAGAGCTGTCCGTGGTGTCCCGGGCTCTCTGCAGAGTTGTCCGTGGTGTACCGGACCCTCTGTAGAGCTGTCAGTCTGTACCGGACTCTCTGTAGAGCTGTCCGTCCTATACCGGACCCTCTATAGAGCTGTCCGTCCTATACCGGACCCTCTGTAGAGCTGTCCGTCCTATACCGGACCCTCTGTAGAGCTGTCCGTCCTATACCGGACCCTCTGTAGAGCTGTCCGTTTACACCGGACCCTCTGTAGAGCTGTCCGTCTATACCGGACCCTCTATAGAGCTGTCCGTCCTATACCGGACCCTCTGTAGAGCTGTCCGTCTGTACCGGACCCTCTGTAGATCTGTCCGTTTACACCGGACCCTCTGTAGAGCTGTCCGTCCTATACCGGACCCTCTGTAGATCTGTCCGTCCTATACCGGACCCTCTGTAGAGCTGTCCGTCCTATACCGGACCCTCTGTAGAGCTGTCCGTCTGTACCGGACCCTCTGTAGATCTGTCCGTCTACACCGGACCCTCTGTAGAGCTGTCCGTCTATACCGGACTCTCTGTAGATATGTCCGTCCTATACCGGACCCTCTGTAGAGCTGTCCGTCCTATACCGGACCCTCTGTAGAGCTGTCCGTCCTATACCGGACCCTCTGTAGAGCTGTCCGTCCTATACCGGACCCTCTGTAGAGCTGTCCGTCTGTACCGGACTCTCTGTAGATCTGTCCGTTTACACCGGACCCTCTGTAGAGCTGTCCGTCTATACCGGACTCTCTGTAGATATGTCCGTCCTATACCGGACCCTCTGTAGAGCTGTCCGTCTACACCGGACCCTCTATAGAGCTGTCCGTCCTATACCGGACCCTCTGTAGAGCTGTCCGTCTGTACCGGACCCTCTGTAGATCTGTCCGTTTACACCGGACCCTCTGTAGATCTGTCCGTCCTATACCGGACCCTCTGTAGAGCTGTCCGTCTGTACCGGACCCTCTAAAGAGCTGTCCGTCTGTACCAGACCCTCTGTAGAGCTGTCCGTCTGTACCGGACCCTCTGTAGAGCTGTCCGTGGTGTACCGGACCCTCTGTAGAGCTGTCCGTGGTGTACCGGACCCTCTGTAGGGCTGTCCGTGGTGTACCGGACCCTCTGTAGAGCTGTCCGTCTACACCGGACCCTCTGTAGAGCTGTCCGTCCTGTACCGGACCCTCTATAGAGCTGTCCGTTTATACCGGACCCTCTGTAGAGTTGTCCGTCTACACCGGACCCTCTGTAGATCTGTCTGTCCTATACCGGACTCTCTATAGAGCTGTCCGTCTGTACCGGACCCTCTGTAGAGCTGTCCGTCTACACCGGAACCTCTGTAGAGCTGTCCGTGGTGTACCGGACCCTCTGTAGATCTGTCCGTCCTACACCGGACCCTCTATAGAGCTGTCCGTCTACACCGGACCCTCTGTAGATCTGTCTGTCCTATACCGGACCCTCTATAGAGCTGTCCGTCTGTACCGGACCCTCTGTAGAGCTGTCCGTCTACACCGGAACCTCTGTAGAGCTGTCCGTGGTGTACCGGACCCTCTGTAGATCTGTCCGTCCTACACCGGACCCTCTATAGAGCTGTCCGTCTACACCGGACCCTCTGTAGATCTGTCTGTCCTGTACCGGACCCTCTGTAGAGCTGTCCGTCTACACCGGATCCTCTATAGAGCTGTCCGTCTGTACCGGACCCTCTGTAGAGCTCTCCGTCTACACCGGGCCCTCTGTAGATCTGTCTGTCCTATACCGGACCCTCTATAGAGCTGTCCGTCTACACCGGACCCTCTATAGAGCTGTCCGTCTACACCGGACCCTCTGTAGATCTGTCTGTCCTGTACCGGACCCTCTGTAGAGCTGTCCGTCTACACCGGACCCTCTATAGAGTTGTCCGTCTACACCGGACCTTCTGTAGATCTGTCTGTCCTGTACCGGACCCTCTGTAGAGCTGTCCGTCTACACCGGACCTTCTGTAGATCTGTCTGTCCTGTACCGGACCCTCTGTAGAGCTGTCCGTCTACACCGGGCCCTCTGTAGATCTGTCTGTCCTATACCGGACCCTCTATAGAGCTGTCCGTCTACACCGGACCCTCTATAGAGCTGTCCGTCTGTACCGGACCCTCTGTAGATCTGTCTGTCCTTTACCGGACCCTCTGTAGATCTGTCTGTCCTGTACCGGACCCTCTGTAGAGCTGTCCGTCTACACCGGATCCTCTGTAGATCTGTCTGTCCTGTACCGGACCCTCTGTAGAGCTGTCCGTCTACACCGGATCCTCTATAGAGTTGTCCGTCTGTACCGGACCCTCTGTAGATCTGTCTGTCTACACCGGACCCTCTGTAGAGCTGTCCGTCTGTACCGGACCCTCTGTAGAGCTGTCCGTCTACACCGGACCCTCTGTAGAGCTGTCCGTGGTGTACCGGACCTTCTGTAGATCTGTCTGTCCTATACCGGACCCTCTATAGAGCTGTCCGTCTGTACCGGACCCTCTGTAGAGCTGTCCGTCTACACCGGACCCTCTGTAGAGCTGTCCGTGGTGTACCGGACCCTCTGTAGATCTGTCGGTCCTACACCGGATCCTCTATAGAGCTGTCCGTCTGTACCGGACCCTCTATAGAGCTGTCCGTCTACACCGGACTCTCTGTAGAGCTGTCCGTCTACACCGGACCCTCTGTAGATCTGTCCGTGGTGTCCTCCGACCGTCGGTTTGGTATCGCCGGCGCCGGCCAGGAATAGACAGCGGCTCGTCTTACGGAGTGGCCGGCCACGACAGCTGGCCCCCCACCCGGACAGCATGTCCGCCGCCCGGCCGGCCCCCCACCCGGACAGCATGTCCGCCGCCCGGCCGGCCCCCGACCCGGACAGCGTGTCCGCCGCCCGGCCGGCCCCCGACCCGGACAGCGTGTCCGCCGCCCGGCCGGCCCCCCACCCGGACAGCATGTCCGCCGCCCGGCCGGCCCCCGACCCGGACAGCATGTCCGCCGCCCGACCGGCCCCCGACCCGGACAGCGTGTCCGCCGCCCGGCCGGCCCCCGACCCGGACAGCGTGTTCGCCGCCAGGCCGGCCCCCCACCCCCCACCCGGACAGCGTGTCCGCCGCCCGGCCGGCCCCCGACCCGGACAGCGTGTCCGCCGCCCGGCCGGCCCCCGACCCAGACAGCGTGTCCGCCGCCCGGCCGGCCCCCGACCCGGACAGCGTGTGTGTGTCCGCCGCCAGGCCGCCACCAGCTCACCAGGGTACCAGCACAGCGGTCGCCACCAACTTACCAGGGCACCAGCACAGCGGCCGCCACCAACTTACCAGGGCACCAGCACAGCGGCCGCCACCAACTCACCAGGGTACCAGCACAGCGGCCGCCACCAACTCACCAGGGTACCAGCACAGCGGCCGCCACCAACTCACCAGGGCACCAGTACAGCGGCCGCCACCAACTCACCAGGGTACCAGCACAGCGGCCGCCACCAACTTACCAGGGTACCAGCACAGCGGCCGCCACCAACTCACCAGGGTACCAGCACAGCGGCCGCCACCAACTCACCAGGGTACCAGCACAGCGGCCGCTACCAACTCACGAGGGTACCAGCACAGCGGCCGCCACCAACTCACCAGGGTACCAGCACAGCGGCCGCTACCAGCTTACCAGGGTACCAGCACAGCGGCCGCCACCAACTTACCAGGGTACCAGCACAGCGGCCGCCACCAACTTACCAGGGTACCAGCACAGCGGCCGCCACCAACTCACCAGGGTACCAGCACAGCGGCCGCCACCAACTCACCAGGGTACCAGCACAGCGGCCGCCACCAACTCACCAGGGTTACCATTACAGCGGCCGCCACCAACTTACCAGGGTACCAGCACAGCGGCCGCCACCATATCTTACCAGGGTACCAGCACAGCGGCCGCCACCAACTCACCAGGGTACCAGCACAGCGGCCGCTACCAACTTACCAGGGTACCAGCACAGCGGCCACCACCATATCTTACCAGGGTACCAGCACAGCGGCCGCGACCAACTCACCAGGGTACCAGCACAGCGGCCGCCACCAACTCACCAGGGTACCAGCACAGCGGCCGCCACCAGCTCACCAGGGTACCAGCACAGCGGCCGCGACCAACTCACCAGGGTACCAGCACAGCGGCCGCTACCAGCTCACCAGGGTACCAGCACAGCGCAGCCTGCGCCCAGCGGGAGACGGCGCACTGTGACATGTAGCAGAGGAACGTGTGCTTGTTGTCGTGTCCGCCAACTTACCAGGGTACCAGAACAGCGGCCGCCACCATATCTTACCAGGGAACCAGCACAGCGGCCGCCACCAACTCACCAGGGTACCAGCACAGCGGCCGCCACCAACTCACCAGGGTACCAGCACAGCGGCCGCCACCAACTCACCAGGGTGCCAGCACAGCGGCCGCCACCAACTCACCAGGGTACCAGCACAGCGGCCGCCACCAACTCACCAGGGTGCCAGCACAGCGGCCGCCACCAACTCACCAGGGTACCAGCACAGCGGCCGCCACCAACTTACCAGGGTACCAGCACAGCGGCCGCCACCAGCTCACCAGGGTACCAGCACAGCGGCCGCTACCAGCTCACCAGGGTACCAGCACAGCGGCCGCCACCAACTCACCAGGGTACCAGCACAGCGGCCGCGACCAACTCACCAGGGTACCAGCACAGCGGCCGCCACCAACTCACCAGGGTACCAGCACAGCGGCCACCACCATATCTTACCAGGGTACCAGCACAGCGGCCGCGACCAACTCACGAGGGTACCAGCACAGCGGCCGCCACCAACTCACCAGGGTACCAGCACAGCGGCCGCCACCAGCTCACCAGGGTACCAGCACAGCGGCCGCCACCAGCTCACCAGGGTACCAGCACAGCGGCCGCCACCAACTCACCAGGGTACCAGCACAGCGGCCGCGACCAACTCACGAGGGTACCAGCACAGCGGCCGCCACCAACTCACCAGGGTACCAGCACAGCGGCCGCCACCAGCTCACCAGGGTACCAGCACAGCGGCCGCCACCAACTCACGAGGGTACCAGCACAGCGGCCGCCACCAACTCACCAGGGTACCAGCACAGCGGCCGCGACCAACTCACCAGGGTACCAGCACAGCGGCCGCCACCAACTCACCAGGGTACCAGCACAGCGGCCGCCACCAACTCACCAGGGTACCAGCACAGCGGCCGCCACCAACTCACCAGGGTACCAGCACAGCGGCCGCTACCAACTCACGAGGGTACCAGCACAGCGGCCGCCACCATATCTTACCAGGGTACCAGCACAGCGGCCGCTACCAGCTCACCAGGGTACCAGCACAGCGGCCGCCACCAACTCACCAGGGCACCAGCACAGCGGCCGCCACCAACTCACCAGGGTACCAGCACAGCGGCCACCACCATATCTTACCAGGGTACCAGCACAGCGGCCGCCACCAGCTCACCAGGGTACCAGCACAGCGGCCGCCACCAACTCACCAGGGTACCAGCACAGCGGCCGCCACCAACTCACCAGGGTACCAGCACAGCGGCCGCCACCAACTCACCAGGGTACCAGCACAGCGGCCGCCACCAGCTCACCAGGGTACCAGCACAGCGGCCGCTACCAGCTCACCAGGGTACCAGCACAGCGGCCGCCACCAACTCACCAGGGTACCAGCACAGCGGCCGCGACCAACTCACCAGGGTACCAGCACAGCGGCCGCCACCAACTCACCAGGGTACCAGCACAGCGGCCGCCACCAGCTCACCAGGGTACCAGCACAGCGGCCGCGACCAACTTACCAGGGTACCAGCACAGCGGCCGCCACCAACTTACCAGGGTACCAGCACAGCGGCCGCCACCAACTCACCAGGGTACCAGCACAGCGGCCGCGACCAACTCACCAGGGTACCAGCACAGCGGCCGCCACCATATCTTACCAGGGTACCAGCACAGCGGCCGCTACCAGCTCACCAGGGTACCAGCACAGCGGCCGCCACCAACTCACCAGGGTACCAGCACAGCGGCCGCGACCAACTCACCAGGGTACCAGCACAGCGGCCGCCACCAACTCACCAGGGTACCAGCACAGCGGCCGCTACCAGCTCACCAGGGTACCAGCACAGCGGCCGCCACCAGCTCACCAGGGTACCAGCACAGCGGCCGCTACCAGCTCACCAGGGTACCAGCACAGCGCGGCCTGCGCCCAGCGGGAGACGGCGCACTGTGACATGTAGCAGAGGAACGTGTGCTTGTTATACAACAGTATTCGACTCACGTTTGAGATGCGAGCTGTTAGTCTTGGTATGACACATCTCTTGGAAACTTCAGTAGGCACCGCATAGTCGCATGGTGAAAATGCAGCAAATATAGTTGGTTTTCAGACGATTATAAATATTTTCGCCAATCGGATGCAAATATCTCCGGAAAACAGGCTAAAAACAGGCAAAAACTCTGACAACAGGCTAAAAATCTAAGCCGACCAGGACTAAAGACATGTAGCCTTTTGTACTCTTCTCGACTTTCGAGACGCGGACCCAGTCTGGGTTAAGCTCATTCTGTGTTCTGTCGAATACCTTCCCCCGTTAGCAGGACACCAGTTAAGTTCTTTATTCTTGGACAGCCCCAAGACGAACGACAGTCAACCAAACGATTAACTCCCGACAGTACATCACAGACGGTGCAGTGTATTTTCAGTAACGCATAATTCCAGTAATCGCATGTAGCTTAACAACGGTTTACTATTGTTTGAATACAGGCCGAGGCACAGACTACAAAAGCCGAATCTTCTACCTTGGAGGCACTCCATAGGCATCTGGCCACGTGAAACGGTCGACTCTCACCTCAAATCGCTTAAATACGGCCTCATTTTTTTGTTTTGTTGTTTTTTTTTCTACACAGATCGTAACATGCTTATCACAGAGCGCAACGTACTATGTGGATCTTCCATTAAACATCGGTTAGGTGATCGACTGCAGCCTTCCAGTTCGGCAAATATAACGGAAAAGCTGTACAAAAGCAAAAAGAACCTTCACGCGCTCGCCAATAGATGTGCTTGTAGGACAAAGCCGTTCCAACACCTCGCAATCGGTTAACATACATTAACATACATACGCGTGGCAGGCCAAACCGCACGATGCGGGCCGGGCCGGGCCGGGGCGGGGCGGGGCGGGGCGGGGCGGGGCGGGGCGGGGCGGGGCGGGGCAGGGCGGGGCGAGGCGGGGCGGGCCGACGAAGTAAAGTGAGCCCACCGTCGCACACTGGTGGCAGCATAGCGCCGCCGCCGCCACCGCCACCTACATAGCCAGCGACCGCCGCCACCGCCACCTACATAGCCAGCGACCGCCGCCACCGCCACCTACATAGCCAGCGACCAACGCCGCCGCGGCAGGTGCAGCGGCCGCACAGACCAGCAGAAACCCGGCAGGGCTCCGGCGGGATCTCAGCTCGACTCCATCAGTCAGAGCTGCGTCAGCTCGACTCCATCAGTCAGAGCTGCGTCAGCTCGACTCCATCAGTCAGAACTGCGTCAGCTCGACTCCATCAGAGTCAGAGCTGACCGGCTGAGAGGAATGACCAGAGTCGACGGAGGCCAGGGCAGCATCGGGGGCTCACGCGATAGCCTTGGCCTCGGGCAGGAATGTCTCCCAGAGCTTCACCAGCTGTGAAGAACGAGGGACGAGTGTTATCATGTGGAGTCTGAGCCCGACACGCATCAGCCGCTCTGTAGGAACTAACAACTCATAGCGGAAGGTAGATTGATACTAACAGCGTGTCCAACAACTCATAGCAGAAGGTATAGATACTAACAGCGTGTCCAACAACTCATAGCAGAAGGTATATATACTAACAGCGTGTCCAACAACTCATAGCAGAAAGTATAGATACTAACAGCGTGTCCAACAACTCATAGCAGAAGGTAGATCGATACTAACAGCGTGTCCAACAACTCATAGCAGAAGGTAGATAGATACTAACAGCGTGTCCAACAACTCATAGCAGAAGGTAGATCGATACTAACAGCGTGTCCAACAACTCATAGCAGAAGGTAGATAGATACTAACAGCGTGTCCAACAACTCATAGCAGAAGGTAGATCGATACTAACAGAGTGTCCAACAACTCATAGCAGAAGGTAGATAGATACTAACAGCGTGTCCAACAACTCATAGCAGAAGGTATATATACTAGCAGCGTGTCCAACAACTCATAGCAGAAGGTATATATACTAACAGCGTGTCCAACAACCCATAGCAGAAGGTATAGATACTAACAGCGTGTCCAACAACTCATAGCAGAAGGTATAGATACTAACAGCGTGTCCAACAACTCATAGCGGAAGGTATAGATACTAACAGTGTGTCCAACAACTCATAGCAGAAGGTAGATCGATACTAACAGCGTGTCCAACAACTCATAGCAGAAGGTATAGATACTAACAGCGTGTCCAACAACTCATAGCAGAAGGTATAGATACTAACAGCGTGTCCAACAACTCATAGCGGAAGGTATAGATACTAACAGCGTGTCAAACAACTCATAGCGGAAGGTAGATAGATACTAACAGCGTGTCCAACAACTCATAGCAGAAGGTATAGATACTAACAGCGTGTCCAACAACTCATAGCAGAAGGTATAGATACTAACAGCGTGTCCAACAACTCATAGCAGAAGGTAGATAGATACTAACAGCGTGTCCAATAACTCATAACAGAAGGGATGGATACTAACAGCGTGTCCAACAACTCATAGCAGAAGGTATATATACTAACAGCGTGTCCAACAACTCATAGCAGAAGGTATATATACTAACAGCGTGTCCAACAACTCATAGCAGAAGGTATATATACTAACAGCGTGTCCAACAACTCATAGCAGAAGGTATATATACTAACAGCGTGTCCAACAACTCATAGCAGAAGGTATAGATACTAACAGCGTGTCCAACAACTCATAGCAGAAGGTATATATACTAACAGCGTGTCCAACAACCCATAGCAGAAGGTATATATATACTAACAGCGTGTCCAACAACCCATAGCAGAAGGTATAGATACTAACAGCGTGTCCAACAACTCATAGCAGAAGGTATAGATACTAACAGCGTGTCCAACAACTCATAGCAGAAGATATAGATACTAACAGCGTGTCCAACAACTCATAGCAGAAGGTATATATATACTAACAGCGTGTCCAACAACTCATAGCAGAAGGTAGATACTAACAGCGTGTCCAACAACTCATAGCAGAAGGTATATATACTAACAGCGTGTCCAACAACTCATAGCAGAAGGTATATATACTAACAGCGTGTCCAACAACTCATAGCAGAAGGTATAGATACTAACAGCGTGTCCAACAACTCATAGCAGAAGGTATAGATACAAACAGCGTGTCCAACAACCCATAGCAGAAGGTATAGATACTAACAGTGTCCAACAACTCATAGCAGAAGGTATAGATACTAACAGCGTGTCCAACAACTCATAGCAGAAGGTATAGATACTAACAGCGTGTCCAACAACTCATAGCAGAAGGTAGATAGATACTGACAGCGTGTCCAACAACTCATAGCAGAAGGTATAGATACTAACAGCGTGCCCAACAACTCATAGCAGAAGGTATATATACTAACAGCGTGTCCAACAACTCATAGCAGAAGGTAGATCGATACTAACAGCGTGCCCAACAACTCATAGCAGAAGGTATAGATACTAACAGCGTGTCCAACAACTCATAGCAGAAGGTAGATAGATACTGACAGCGTGTCTAACAACTCATAGCAGAAGGTATAGATACTAACAGCGTGCCCAACAACTCATAGCAGAAGGTATATATACTAACAGCGTGTCCAACAACTCATAGCAGAAGGTAGATCGATACTAACAGCGTGCCCAACAACTCATAGCAGAAGGTATAGATACTAACAGTGTGTCCAACAACTCATAGCAGAAGGTATAGATACTAACAGCGTGTTCAACAACTCATATCAGAAGGTATAGATACTAACAGCGCGTCCAACAACTCATAGCAGAAGGTAGATCGATACTAACAGCGTGTCCAACAACTCATAGCAGAAGGTATAGATGCTAACAGCGTGTCCAACAACTCATAGCAGAAGGTATAGATACTAACAGCGTGCCCAACAACTCATAGCAGAAGGTAGATAGATACTAACAGCGTGTCCAACAACTCATAGCAGAAGGTATAGATACTAACAGCGTGTCCAACAACTCATAGCAGAAGGTATAGATACTAACAGCGTGTCCAACAACTCATAGCAGAAGGTATATATACTAACAGCGTGTCCAACAACTCATAGCAGAAGGTATAGATACTAACAGCGTGTCCAACAACTCATAGCAGAAGGTATAGATACTAACAGCGTGCCCAACAACTCATAGCAGAAGGTAGATATATACTAACAGCGTGTCCAACAACTCATAGCAGAAGGTATAGATACTAACAGCGTGTCCAACAACTCATAGCAGAAGGTATAGATACTAACAGCGTGTCCAACAACCCATAGCAGAAGGTAGATAGATACTAACAGCGTGTCCAACAACTCATAGCAGAAGGTATATATGCTAACAGCGTGTCCAACAACTCATAGCAGAAGGTATAGATACTAACAGCGTGTCCAACAACTCATAGCAGAAGGTATAGATACTAACAGCGTGTCCAACAACTCATAGCAGAAGGGATATATACTAACAGCGTGTCCAACAACTCATAGCAGAAGGTATATATACTAACAGCGTGTCCAACAACTCATAGCAGAAGGTATAGATACTAACAGCGTGTCCAACAACTCATAGCAAAGGTATAGATACTAACAGAGTGTCCAACAACTCACAGCAGAAGGTATATATACTAACAGCGTGTCCAACAACTCATAGCAGAAGGTATAGATACTAACAGCGTGCCCAACAACTCATAGCAGAACGTAGATCGATACTAACAGCGTGTCCAACAACTCATAGCAGAAGGTATAGATACTAACAGCGTGTCCAACAACTCATAGCAGAAGGTAGATAGATACTGACAGCGTGTCCAACAACTCATAGCAGAAGGTATAGATACAAACAGCGTGTCCAACAACTCATAGCAGAAGGTATATATACTAACAGTGTGTCCAACAACTCATAGCAGAAGGTATAGATACTAACAGCGTGTCCAACAACTCATAGCAGAAGGTAGATAGATACTAACAGCGTGTCCAACAACTCATAGCAGAAGGTATAGATACTAACAGCGTGTCCAACAACTCATAGCAGAAGGTAGATAGATACTAACAGCGTGTCCAACAACTCATAGCAGAAGGTATAGATACTAACAGAGTGTCCAACAACTCATAGCAGAAGGTATAGATACTAACAGCGTGTCCAACAACTCATAGCAGAAGGTATAGATACTAACAGCGTGTCCAACAACTCATAGCAGAAGGTATATATACTAACAGCGTGTCCAACAACTCATAGCAGAAGGTATATATACTAACAGCGTGTCCAACAACTCATAGCAGAAGGTATAGATACTAACAGCGTGCCCAACAACTCATAGCAGAAGGTAGATAGATACTAACAGCGTGTCCAACAACTCATAGCAGAAGGTAGATATATACTAACAGCATGTCCAACAACTCATAGCAGAAGGTATAGATACTGACAGAGTGTCCAACAACTCATAGCAGAAGGTATAGATACTAACAGTGTGTCCAACAACTCATAGCAGAAGGGATATATACTAACAGCGTGTCCAACAACCCATAGCAGAAGGTATAGATACTAACAGCGTGTCCAACAACTCATATCAGAAGGTATAGATACTAACAGCGTGTCCAAGAACTCATAGCAGAAGGTATATATACTAACAGCGTGTCCAACAACTCATAGCAGAAGGTATAGATACTAACAGCGTGTCCAAGAACTCATAGCAGAAGGTATAGATACTAACAGAGTGTCCAACAACTCATAGCAGAAAGTATAGATACTAACAGCGTGTCCAACAACTCATAGCAGAAGGTATAGATACTAACAGCGTGTCCAACAACTCATAGCAGAAGGTATATATACTAACAGCGTGTCCAACAACTCATAGCAGAAAGTAGATACTAACAGCGTGTCCAACAACTCATAGCAGAACGTAGATCGATACTAACAGCGTGTCCAACAACTCATAGCAGAATGTATAGATACTAACAGCGTGTCCAACAACTCATAGCAGAAGGTATAGATACTAACAGCGTGTCCAACAACTCATA
The DNA here is from genome assembly GCA_036785665.1 of Chirona hameri. Taxonomy (NCBI): domain Eukaryota; kingdom Metazoa; phylum Arthropoda; class Thecostraca; order Balanomorpha; family Balanidae; genus Chirona; species Chirona hameri. Next base: position 29,730 of record JAXIVJ010007828.1, read on the forward strand.
GCAGAAGGTAGATAGATACTGACAGCGTGTCCAACAACTCATAGCAGAAGGTATAGATACTAACAGGGTGTCCAACAACTCATAGCAGAAGGTATAGATACTAACAGCGTGTCCAACAACTCATAGCAGAAGGTATAGATACTAACAGCGTGTCCAACAACCCATAGCAGAAGGTATAGATACTAACAGCGTGTCCAACAACTCATAGCAGAAGGTATAGATACTAACAGCGTGTCCAACAACTCATAGCAGAAGGTATAGATACTAACAGCGTGTCCAACAACTCATAGCAGAAGGTATAGATACTAACAGCGTGTCCAACAACTCATAGCAGAAGGTAGATCGATACTAACAGCGTGTCCAACAACTCATAGCAGAAGGTATAGATACTAACAGCGTGTCCAACAACTCATAGCATAAGGTAGATAGATACTAACAGCGTGTCCAACAACTCATAGCAGAAGGTAGATAGATACTAACAGAGTGTCCAACAACTCATAGCAGAAGGTATAGATACTAACAGCGTGTCCAACAACTCATAGCAGAAGGTATAGATACTAACAGCGTGTCCAACAACTCATAGCAGAAGGTATAGATACTAACAGCGTGTCCAACAACTCATAGCAGAAGGTATAGATACTAACAGCGTGTCCAACAACTCATAGCAGAAGGTATATATACTAACAGCGTGTCCAACAACTCATAGCAGAAGGTAGATCGATACTAACAGCGTGTCCAACAACTCATAGCAGAAGGTATATATACTAACAGCGTGTCCAACAACTCATAGCAGAAGGTATATATACTAACAGCGTGTCCAACAACTCATAGCAGAAGGTAGATCGATACTAACAGCGTGTCCAACAACTCATAGCAGAAGGTATAGATACAAACAGCGTGTCCAACAACTCATAGCAGAAGGTATAGATACTAACAGCGTGTCCAACAACTCATAGCAGAAGGTATAGATACTAACAGCGTGTCCAACAACTCATAGCAGAAGGTATATATACTAACAGCGTGTCCAACAACTCATAGCAGAAGGTATAGATACTAACAGCGTGTCCAACAACTCATAGCAGAAGGTATAGATACTAACAGCGTGTCCAACAACTCATAGCAGAAGGTAGATCGATACTAACAGCGTGTCATAAAAGACATAAAAGAAAAGTGCAACAAAGAGCCTCTTGGGCCCATCCGAGGTTGCACCCCACCCCACCCCCACCCCAACCCCCCCCCCCCCCCTCCACCAGTCTCGCCCCTTCAAATCACCTTACTCTACCTGCATAAAAGAAGGCTAATCCCACGAGTATTTATGAACTAATCCCTTCTCTGTAAAGTATTTATCTAATCTAATTTTGAAGGAAGCAAGTGTCACTGCATCAGCGACATCCCCTGGTAGCATATTCCAATGTCCTACAACCCTTCTACTGAAAAATGACTGTCGTAGCCTAGTCCTACTTTGTTTCATAATGAGTTTATGCTGATGACCTCTACCTCGATGTTCCCTATTGCACTCAAACATACCCTTTAAATATCCAGAATGCTGACTATTTACAAATTTGAAGACTTCAATTAGATCTCCTCTTAGCCTTCTATATCTAAGTGAAAACATACCCAATTTCTTTAATCTATCTTCATAAGGTAAACTACCAAGACAATTCACCATTTTTGTTGCCCTTTTTTGAACTCTTTCTAACAACCAGCAATCTTTCTCATATGTTGGAGACCAGGCTTGTACACAATACTCCAAATGTGGTCTAACGTATGCACAATACAGTTTTGTTATTACCTTTTCACTCTTGTAGGAAACATTTCTGTTAATGGCCCCTAGCATTCTAAGTGCCTTTTTCCTAGCTTCTACAACCTGGTCTGACGCTGATAGTCTATTGTTTACCACGACACCTAAATCTCTTTCCTTTTCAATCTGCTCCATTTTCTGCCCACCCATTTCATACCTATGTTTACTGCTAACCCGTCCAGCGTGCATAATCTTACATTTACTCAAATTGAATTTCATCTGCCATGCTTCAGACCACTCAACTAGCTTGTCCAGATCTGATTGAAAAACATCCTGATCATGTTTTCCTCTAATAATCCTGACAACTTTTAGATCGTCTGCAAATTTCAAGACTTTGCTGTCTATACTGTTCTCAATTGCATTCACAAATATTATAAAAAGCAATGAGCCCAGGACTGAGCCCTGTGGAACCCCACTGAGAACCTCCTTCCATTGTGATTGACACCCATTCAATATAACCCTTTGCTGGCGTCCTGAAAGCCACGTTTCTATCCAATCCAGAATCTTGCCCCTGATCCCATGAATTTTAAGTTGCAACCCCAGTCTTGTATGGGGGACTTTGTCAAATGCTTTACTGAAATCAAGAAAAGCTACATCTAGCTGTTTACCCTGATCAAAGCTATCTGTTGCAACATCCAAAAACTCCAGAAGATTAGTTAAACAAGAACGGCCCTTCCTAAAGCCATGCTGTGTATCCTTGATGAGTTCATTTTGCTCCAAGAATTCAACAATCTTATCTTTGATGATTGATTCAAGCACCTTGCAGACTAATGAGGTCAGACTAACCGGTCTATAGTTTTCCTCTTTACTTCTATCTCCCTTTTTATGAATAGGAACAACATTTGCACGTTTCCAATCAAGTGGAATTTTACTATCTGCGAGTGATTTAGACAATATTATGGCTAATGGAACCGACAACTCCCTTTCAGATTCTCTTAAAAGTCTAGCATGGATTTCATCAGGTCCTTCTGCCTTGTTAGGCCTTACTTTCTTTAGATATTCTAGAACAAGTTCACTACTTATGCCACCTAGCTCTCCTATAGTCTCCTCTGTCTCTAGCTCAGGCTGAAGTGCTGCAATACTACTCTGGTCCTCGATAGTAAAGACATATTGAAACTGATCATTAAGCACTTCAACCATTTCACTGTCCTTGCTAACTAACACATCATCTACCTTAAATGGACCTATATTTTTGGAAACTGTACTGAACTTATAAAAACTGAAGAACTTCTTACTATCTGCATTACAATGTCTAGCTAAATCAAGTTCCTTTGCCCTTTTAGCTGCTCTGACCTTTTTCTTAACTGAATTTCTTGCATTCTGGTAGGCCTTCTGATTTATATCTAGTGAAGATCCCTTCAAAATGCCAAATGCACTTCTTTTAGCTTGTATAGCACTCCTTACTTCTGGGGTAAGCCAAACTGGTTTGCCCTTGGTTCTGTTACGTTTGTGCCTGAGGGGTATATGCCGATTCTGAATTTGGCTTAACCTAGCTTTGAAAACATTCCAGGCCTCACATGCATCTAAACCTGCCAACTCAACGTTCCATTTTATCTGTGCGAGGTCATTTCTAATACCATCAAAATCAGCCCGGCTGATTCCAACAGGATCGGCCGATCCGAATCGGCCGGCAGGATCGGCCGATCCGAATACACCATTGCCACATAACGCAGGCCTGTCTAATGTGAACCCAGTCAAAATCCAGTCAGCTAGTCATCATGGTCTGACATAAACGTTAATGGAAAAACAATTATGAATACTGACATAAACAAGACTTAAAATAAATAAATAACATTTTAGCGCGTCAACTTGACCATCATCTGAGTATACAGCCAGTTTTCTTTTCGATCGACCATTAATTCTCCTACGCTTCCATCTCCATTTGCAGACCTACCTTCTGCTGATTTGACATCAACGTCTCCAAATACTTGACGATGCAATCTTTGAAGTCCTTCACCCGGTTGCAGTCGAACATTTCCATTTCCTTCTTGATCGATCTCGAGATGCGTTCAAATTCCTCCTGACTTCGCTCCACCTTCGACTCCCACTAAAACACCAGTCCAGTTAAAATATGTTAGTTAAGGGCACCACAATCCGACGCAATATCACGCATAAGAAAGGCATCAGATTTCACAATCCTCGTTTACAAATATTCCCAGACATTTCCAACGATTTGTTTCTCCCCACTAGAAGTGGAATCACCTCAACGAATCTTTCCAGAAAAAAACCTTGTAACCGATCACTGAAACCCTCATTTGATACTATGAACTTCCAAACAGACACGCGCACCGCCACGAGTACGAGTCGTGCCTCATGTGAGGGTATCGATCTGAGAGTGACCTCCGGGTTGAGTAGCTTCCCTAACTTCGAGCAGCCTCAATCGCCTGCAACTGCTCTGTACATCATCAGAATGGCCTATCTGACAGACGTCAAACCACACGTCACGTCTCCACCAACAGCTGCCACAACTCACTGACCAACGACCACGGGACTTCGAGTTTGCCAACGACCTCCGACTGTTCTCTCCTCGGTGACCTCAGTGACCTATGTGTCCTCGGACTGACCTCTGTGAACTCGGACTGACCTCTGTGACCTCGGACTGACCTCAGTGACCTCGGACTGACCTCAGTGACCTCGTACTGACCTCGGTGACCTCGTACTGACCTCGGTGACCTCGTACTGACCTCGGTGACCTCGTACTGACCTCGGTGACCTCGTACTGACCTCGGTGACCTCGCACTGACCTCGGTGACTTCGGACTGACCTCGGACTGACCTTGTGACCTCAGACTGACCTATGTGACCTCGGACTGACCTCGGTGACCTCGGACTGACCTCGGTGACCTCGGACTGACCTCGGTGACCTCGGACTGACCTCGGTGACATAGGACTGACCTCGGACTCACCTCGGTGACCTATGTGACCTCGGACTGACCTCGGTGACCTCGTACTGACCTCGGTGACCCCGGACTGACCTCAGTGACCTCGGACTGACCTGTGACCCCGGACTGGCCTCGGTGACCCCGCACTGACCTCGGTGACATTGGACTGACCTCTGTGACCACAGACTGACCTCGGTGACGGACTGGCCTCGGTAACCTCAGACTGACCTCGGTGACCTCGGTGCCCTCGGACTGACCTCGGCGACCTCGGACTGACCTCGGCGACCCCGGACTGACCTCAGTGACCCCGGACTGACCTCTGTGACCCCGGACTGACCTCAGTGACCCCGGACTGACCTCTGTGACCCCGAACTGACCTCTGTGACCTCGTCGCCGAGCTGCTGCAGCTTGTCGGAGCGTCCCTGCAGCTCGAGCCGCGCCCTGGCCTCACGCTTCTTGGTGAGCGTCTGCTGCGCATGCTGCCACGTCTGGTACAACTTCTCCCGCTCGTGGAACACGTCCTGAGGTCATTATTATGTGGCCATTATGTGGTGTATCTCTTGACAATGCAAACGAACGACATTGTTGGCGCCCGCCCAGGGACGAAGGCCGAGTCTCCAGTGAACAAACAAGTATGTACCATTGCAATTTAGGCAGCTCAATTTCTCTTTACCAACCAAGGAAATGCAACCACACGGCTGAAACGTTCACAATCAACAATACCAGCCTCAGCAACGGGACCACAGTTCAGACAACACCAGCTTCAGCAAGGGACCACAGCTCAGACAACACCAGCAACGGGACCACAGCTCAGACAACACCAGCTTCAGCAACGGGACCACAGCTCAGACAACACCAGCCTCAGCAACGGGACCACAGCTCAGACAACACCAGTCTCAGTAACGGGACCACAGCTCAGACAACACCAGCAACGGGACCACAGCTCAGACAACACCAGCAACGGGACCACAGCTCAGACAACACCAGTCTCAGCAACGGGACCACAGCTCAGACAACACCAGCAACGGGACCACAGCTCAGACAACACCAGTCTCAGCAACGGGACCACAGCTCAGACAACACCAGCAACGGGACCACAGCTCAGACAACACCAGTCTCAGCAACGGGACCACAGTTCAGACAACACCAGCCTCAGCAACGGGACCACAGTTCAGACAACACCAGCCTCAGCAACGGGACCACAGCTCCACCCATACGACCACTCTCTGTTAAGTACAGCGACTGAGGGAGTTTTACGTAGTTATTGAGGAAGACATGGCGGTACCGTTTACCTTCACGGCTCCGAGCAGCATGACGTAGTCCTTCAGCATCTCCGCCAGCATGTAGAAGTCGTTGTCGGCCTGCTGCGAGTGCAGCCGCTCGACGCGCTCCTGCAGCTCAGCCAGCTGACTGAGGGCGCGGGACAGCGCCGTGTGCTCCTCCACGTTACTGGAACACACCGCAGGGCCCGTCCGCAGGTCAGATGTCAGCGGGGTCAGCAGGTCAGTGGGGTCAGCGGGTCAGCTGGTCAGCGGGTCAGCAGGGTCAGCAGGTCAGCAGGTCAGCAGGTCAGCAGGTCAGCAGGTCAGCAGGGTCAGCAGGCCAGCGGGTCAGCAGGTCAGCCGGTCAGCAGGTCAGCAGGTCAGCAGGTCAGCAGGTCAGCAGGTCAGCAGGTCAGCAGGGTCAGCAGGCCAGCGGGTCAGCAGGTCAGCAGGTCAGCAGGTCAGCAGGTCAGCAGGTCAGCAGGTCAGCGTTCAGCAGGGTCAGCCGGTCTGGGCGTCGGCGGGATGAGACTATAGCTAATCATGAAACACGGGATCAGTTCAAAACCTAGCGGCGACAGTTTGACTGACATTTTGGACTGATGATAATCGATATTTTTGGGGACTGGATAAACATCTACGACGTGTCTGAAACGAGACAACCATACCGTCGAACTGAGCTGAATATTTGGCAGACATTATTATAGGCATAGTGATGCGACAGCGGCTTTACAGAATAATCCGCCGTCATTTCAAAAGCGGAACATCATCTATTGTAAAAATAACCACAGGGTTGTCTACAAGAAAATAAGATATCATATTGTCTCCTAACCTGAGCATGGCGGCGGCCCTGGCCAGCTGGGCCGTGCTGCTGGCCAGCTCGCGGCGGTACAGCACCAGCGACTCCACGGATCCGTGCAGCTTCCTCAGCTGGCCGTCCAGCGACTCCATCTGCTGTACACGCTCCTCGAACCACTGCCGCAGCACACATCGTCACCGTCAGTCACGCGGCCATCAGAGAAGTCGGTGAACATGCAGCAGAGAAGGCATCCCGACAGTCACCGCAGGAAGCTCGGTGAACGGACGGAGCGTTCGGCGCGTAAACTAACAACACATTTAATGCTAGTAAGAATACGATTCGACACGAGCGGAAACTCCCTCGCGGCTAGTGATCACATTGATGAAAGTCACCAGAACAGCCTGGCCAAACTCGAAAGATACAAATCCGGTTCGTGGACGGTACGTGCAAGGTATTCACGTCGAGTAACTGCAATTACGGAAGGACGATAAGTTCACAGGCTTCGAAACGTATAACTGGCTAGAAAATAGTACTTAGCATAATAAGAGATGGCAGGCATTCAGGCATTCACAATCAAACTAACAATCAGGGGTTCATAACAGTATGTCATGACTGCAAGTAGAATGGCTACGAACTGTTTAGTACATTTCATGAAAGACGCCATGAACAGAATGACCTAGACGTTCAGATTGGACAAGATTCAACACATACTTGAAACTACAGGCTATCTGCCTTTTATAAGCAAAACAAGGAGACTACCAATAGCGTTCCACATTCAAAGCCTTGCCAACATAACCTTTATTTAGGTTCTGATGTCCTTTCCTACGACTGCAAGGGAACCACGAACTACACAAATAGACGGGAAACATAATAATACATCGGGAAGAAACCAATCACTACATTCCTTAATCCTACCCTATTCGATACAAACAGCAGGCCAAAGCCGACACATGCCGACACTACTACCACCTGGCGGGCGCCGGCGACCCCACAGACCCGAGGCCTGTTCACGGGGTCTGCGGCCGCCGCGGCTCCCGCGGCCAAGAGGCGGAGCTTAATTTGAAAAAAAAACATTGAACACTTTTGCGGCCGCTGATGGCGTCCGATAAATGGCGCGTGTAATGTTCGCAACGAATAGTCAATTTCATGGAAACCCTGAATGTTTTCTAAAACCACTCAACTACATGAATATCTAGAGTCACTACGAGTTGTCATTTTTGGTCGAACAACCGCCAGTGAGCTGCGATATCAACAAAACAGTGCGCAACCTTTGTCGGACGCGCGCCATTTATGTCGGAAGTTCTTTTGCGGCTGCTCCCGAGCAACCGCCGGAGCCGCAGTCCTCTCCTCTCCTCCCGGATCTGCTCTTTCGTGATTGGCTGACGATTAAGCCCCGCCCTTTTGGCCGCGGGAGCCGCGGCGGCCGCAGACCCCGTGAACAGACCTCCGATTACCATGAATCACCGCGACAGCCGACAGCTGTCGGGGGAGTAGGGTGATCACCAGTAGTCCACAGCTGCTGCGGGTTCCGACACCAATGAGAACATGCATACGGCACAGGGGTTCTACGAGATCCCCGCGGCTATAGATCAGGCAGCGTTTCAGCGATAGACTACGGGTACGGAGACTGGCGACGGATCGAAACAGTAGGAGACTACGGTATACTGCGACGGGACGGGTCGCAACGGTCAGACTTCGGGTATACTGCGACTAGCGACGGATCGAAACTGTCGGAGACTACGGGTATATTGCGACTAGCGACGGATCGAAACGGTCGGATACTACAGGTATACTGCGACTAGCGACGGATCGAAACTGTCAAAGATGGCCACTCCGAGCCACGGTAGATACCTGACCCTCCCACTGCATGGTAATGGCGGCAGTAGAAGTAGCGAATACACGCTGTTAGCACATAACAGTCGAGCGTCACGAGGGGATCAAGCTGCACAGGTGGGAGGAGCACAAGTGGAAGCGTAGTGCGCTTCTGAGGAGACAATTAGTGCTTCCTGGGACACTTAAGTCAGCCTCTGGTACCCAATTTTTAATTGCCAAAAACAAGTGCACAAAACAAAAGCAAGCGCAGTTATAGGCACCACGCTTCAGTAGGCCGACATCGCCACCTGCACCGCCCTGCAAATGCCTTAATAACATGTCAATAACGCATACAAATCTCGACAAACTATTTCCCAACAAAAATGCAGCCAACTAAAACCCAAAATAATGCGTCCAGCTATTCTAAGCACCCTGGTGCAGCTGGCGGCCCGCCCGACCCGCCCGGCCAGCCTGCCCGGCCTGCCCGGCCCGCCCGCCCAGCCTGCCCGGCCTGCCCGGTACGTACCACATCGGACTCGTCCATTTTGAAGGCGATCTTGCTGACGGTCTCGCCCACCCTGTTGAAGAGGCGCAGGACACCGGCGGAGCTGAGGGCCGACGTCTGGGTGGCCCGCGGCAGCTCCTCGTCTGCTCGGTCGGACGGGGAACACAGGGTCAACAGGACGTGTTGACCGACGCACCCAGTCACGCACATCGACGGCAGCTCCTCGTCTGCTCGGTCGAACGGGCAACACAGGGTCAACAGGACGTGTTGACCGACGCACATCGACGGCAGCTCCTCGTCTGCTCGGTCGGACGGGGAACACAGGGTCAACAGGTGCTGACTGACGCACGCTGTCGCGCACATACACGCAATGTCCATCGCGCAGAGTGTATGTTGTGTGAACTAATTTTAATGTCACAATACCGCTATCGTATGACTGTCAAGGCCAATATTGGGTCTGCAATGCAATGACTTGGGATCGACACTCGCGTTCCAATTCTCATGAAAAAGGCGAATTAACAGTTGCAGAAAACTTTCGGCCAATCACTAACGTTCCAGTTATCAGCAAAATCATAGAAAAGGTGGTCTGCGCCCAAGTCGACTCCTATATGAATCGGAACAGCCTGTACAGCCTGCAGATCAGCATAGATTCCGCAGCGGACACAGTACAGCATTACTGCACTGATCAGCGTTACTGATCACAGTACAGCATTACTGCACTGATCAGCGTTACTGGACACAGTACAGCATTACTGCACTCATCAGCGTTACTGATCACAGTACAGCATTACTGCACTGATCAGCGTTACTGGACACAGTATAGCATTACTGCACTGATCAGCGTTACTGGACACAGTACAGCATTACTGCACTGATCAGCGTTACTGGACACAGTGCAGCATTACTGCACCGATCAGCGTTACTGGACACAGTACAGCATTACTGCACTGATCAGCGTTACTGATCACAGTACATCATTACTGCACTGATCAGCGTTACTGGACACAGTACAGCATTACTGCACTGATCAGCGTTACTGGACACAGTACAGCATTACTGCACTGATCAGCGTTACTGGACACAGTACAGCATTACTGCACTGATCAGCGTTACTGGACACAGTACAGCATTACTGATCACAGTACAGCATTACTGCACTGATCAGCGTTACTGATCACAGTACAGCATTACTGATCACAGTACAGCATTACCAATCACAGTACAGCATTACTGCACTGATCAGCGTTACTGGACACAGTACAGCATTACTGCACTGATCAGCGTTACTGATCACAGTACAGCATTACTGCACTGATCAGCGTTACTGATCACAGTACATCATTACTGCACTGATCAACGTTACTGGACACAGTACATCATTACTGCACTGATCAGCGTTACTGGACACAGTACAGCATTACTGCACTGATCAGCGTTACTGGACACAGTACAGCATTACTGCACTGATCAGCGTTACTGATCACAGTACAGCATTACTGCACTGATCAGCGTTACTGGACACAGTACAGCATTACTGCACTGATCAGCGTTACTGGACACAGTACAGCATTACTGCACTGATCAGCGTTACTGGACACAGTACAGCATTACTGCACTGATCAGCGTTACTGATCACAGTACATCATTACTGCACTGATCAGCGTTACTGGACACAGTACAACATTACTGCACTGATCAGCGTTACTGATCACAGTACATCATTACTGCACTGATCAGCGTTACTGGACACAGTACAGCATTACTGCACTGATCAGCGTTACTGGACACAGTACAGCATTACTGCCCTGATCAGCGTTACTGGACAAGTACAGCATTACTGCCCTGATCAGCGTTACTGGACACAGTACAGCATTACTGATCACAGTACAGCATTACTGCACTGATCAGCGTTACTGATCACAGTACAGCATTACTGATCACAGTACAGCATTACCAATCACAGTACAGCATTACTGCACTGATCAGCGTTACTGGACACAGTACAGCATTACTGCACTGATCACAGTACAGCATTACTGCACTGATCAGCGTTACTGATCACAGTACATCATTACTGCACTGATGAGCGTTACTGGGCACAGTACAGCATTACTGCACTGATGAGCGTTACTGGACACAGTACAGCATTACTGCACTGATGAGCGTTACTGATCACAGTACAGCATTACTGCACTGATCAGCGTTACTGGACACAGTACGCATTACTGCACTGACCAGCGTTACTGGACACAGTACAGCATTACTGATCACAGTACAGCATTACTGCACTGATCAGCGGTACTGACCACCTCCTGGGAGCGGTTGACTGGGGAGACATCAGTCTCCTGACGCTGATTGACCTCAGTCGGGCATTTGATGTCGTCCATCACCAGACGCTCTTGGACCAGCTACAACTACTCCAGATCGCCCATGGATGGTTCCGGAGCTACTTGAGCGGTCACCGGCAGTGTGTCAAGCTGGCGGGAGGCGAAACATCGGCGCTGCTCCCGATCAACATAGGAATTTTCCAGGGTTCCTGTATGGGACCGATGCTGTACAACATCGCCTCCATCAGCGCTGCCTGCTACGTACCGACAGACGTAGACGGCTTCCGCGTCCGAATGGCCAGATACGCCGACGACACTCAGGTGGCTATCTCGGAACCGAAAGAGAGGCTACCAGATATTCAGACGGCACTGGAGGGAGTTCTCGACACGCTGGCTACATACTTCCTGCAGAATGGGATGAAGATTAACGCTGCCAAAACCGAACTGATGGTCGTCGGGGATAGGCTTGCTCTACAATCTGCTGCAGCAGAGCCTGCTCGGGTTGAGTTCATCGGAGACCCTCCAACCTGTGTCTTCAGCGCGAAACCTCGGCGTTATGTTCGACAGTCGTTTAAGTTTTGAACCTCATATAGATAGCATCGTCAAAAAAATGTTTCGGGATTCTTATACGGCTTATGGACGCAAAGCACATGATACCGGCTCAAGTACTGCCGACTGTTGTGACCGCGTTAGTCATGTCCCATGTACGTTACTGTAGCCAAGTATTCGGCTGTGCAAACAAAACCGCCCTGAAGCGACTACAAAAAGTGGAAAACTTCGCTGCTAGGTTGATATCCAGCCGACAAAGATACCAACATGTGTCCGATGTGATAGAGAACTTGGAGTGGCTCCCTATCGCAGCGACGGTGGACTTAGACTGGTTATTGATTCACATTTTTCGGAAGGGTTCAATTACGATTCATTTTGGAATGTGAATGATTCAGTCACCGTTTGATTCATGGATAACCATTTTGAGAAATGATTATTTCCGATTGAAAGAATCAAAACATTTTTTGATCAAATCACGTTTGACTCAGCATTGAAATCACATTGCAATGTCTTTTTATTCAATCAGCCTCGTTTCTATGTTGTTTATATATATATATATATATATATATATATATATATATATATATATATATATATATATATATATATATTCAATCATGATTCATGAATCAACACATATGGTGGTGAATCGATTCTTCTTTGATTAAAGGGATTTTGATTGCACGATTCCAATCGATTCAATCAGAGTCGAATCAATAACCAGTCTGGGTGGACTTTAATGATTTGTGCCTCCTACATAAAATCGTTATGACCAATGAGCCCGAGGTACCCAGACGAGAGGTGCGTTGCAACAGAGATGTCGTTGAACGCAGAACCAGACACTCAGACCACCTGTACTTGTCCCGCTTTCGCACTAACATTGGCAAACGAACGTTTAGGCACCGGCCATGTGAGCTGTACAATGAGCATGTGATCGGATCTGAGCTGCAGGGCATGTCTTACGCGCGCTTTAAAAAAGTGTTAAAAACTCGTCTTCTCACTTAATATTTTAGACGATTGTCCACTTAGGTGCTGTTTTAGGTTGTGCTTTTTTTAATTTCATCAGCTCATTTCTGAGCAGTTGTGATTCTTAACATGTGAGCCAATGCCCGACGAGGGCTCATAATAGCCACATCCTTGTGGATGAGTGCCAATGATGTAAATAAATACATAAATAAATCACATCACATAAAGCCATCCCAATCCCCTCAAGGACAAATGGTGTATCACTTAATAACACAGCCATGACACAGCCACACGAATGGAGAAACCAGTATAGAAACCCAAGCTTAATTCTAAAAAAAAAATACTATTCATATAAAGGAAAACAGAAACAAACTTTAGACCATGGACTCAGGCAAATCCACACTCTGCTCGTTCCCCTTCCACGTCCCCCGGCCACCACACTCCGCTCATTCCCCTTCCACATCCCCCGGCCACCACACTCCGCTCGTTCCCCTTCCACGTCCCCCGGGCCACCACACTCCGCTTGTTCCCCTTCCCCCGGCCACTGACCCGAGCTCGTTCCCCTTCCACGTCCCCCCGCCACCACAATCCGCTCATTCCCCTTCCACGTCCCCCGGCCACCACACTCCGCTCATTCCCCTTCCACGTCCCCCGGCCACCACACTCCGCTTGTTCCCCTTCCCCCGGCCACTGACCCGAGCTTGTTCCCCTTCCACGTCCCCCCGCCACCACAATCCGCTCATTCCCCTTCCACGTCCCCCGGCCACCACACTCCGCTCATTCCCCTTCCACGTCCCCCGGCCACCACACTCCGCTGATCCCCCTTCCCCTTCCCCCGGCCCCTGACCGAGCTCGTTCCCCTTCCCCCGGCCACTGACCGAGCTCGAGGAACTCCCTGAAGTCGGGGTCAGCGCGCAGTGTCGGGTGCGCCGCCGTCCGGTTCAGGTAGCGCTCGAGGGCGGCCCGGCGACGCTCGACAAACTCGCTCTGACCGCCGCCCGCCTCCGGGCCGCCCCCGCCGTGACCAGAGTGACCACCCCCGCTGCCGCCGCCGATCTTGATCTTGGTCGTGCCTGCAGACAGAGACGGGTGGTGTTGCAAGGCAAAATAAAACATGCAGCAACGTGCTGATAACGATGCTGGTTGCTCTGACATCGGGGTACAGTACCAACGGCATTCGCAGACCACAACTATACTTATATTTTGTCAGCAGAAAGAGGAGGAGCATCACCTAACCAATATGTCTCGGCTTTCATCTGCATAGGCCAAACGCATGAAATATATTTGTCCTTGAAACCATAGAAACTGAAGTACGTCAAATTGATCCGTTTGTTTATTAGAGGTTCAGGGCGTGCCGATTCCTCAGATCATTTCGCGCCCATTCCAAATCAATCCGATGTTCTAAGGAAAATAAGAAAATGATAGAGCCCCCAGTGCGATTACGGCGTGCTAGTAGAACATCTGCAGCAGATCTCAGACCTAAACGCTGGTAGTCATCAATCTGGTCTGTGCCCGCCCAGCAGGCGGGGGTTCTCACCGATAACGCTCTTCTCGGGCGCCGGCGGCACGATGCGGCCGGACCGGATGTGTTTCTCCACCAGCTTATCGTGCAGGCCGAGGAAGTCACTGAAGCGCCGCATGACGGAGAACCGCTGCCGCCTGTCGCAGACACACACACACGACGTCACGATGTCACACGAGGTCACACGAGGTCACACGAGGTCACACGAGGTCACACGAGGTCATGTATACAACGCGCGTGACGTGCCGTTGGGGCAAGCCAACGAATCTAATTGCTCCGGGTTCAAATCCGATGTTTTACATGTATCAGTAACAGCGTCATAAAAAGCACAAATGATAGCGCGTGATGATAGTGAAATGATGGCGAATGAAAGAAGGGAGGCTTACGATTTCCGAGCTTGAGTTTTTAGCTTTAGCAACGATACTTGCAGCCACCGCCGATCCCCAAGGGGGGGGGGGGGGGGGGGGCTCGACAACAGAGCCCCAAAACACAAAACACGCCATTCCCGCTACTCACTTGAAGTAGGAGACGTTGGTCTTGGTGATGACCTTGTAGGCCATGTAGGAGGACATGCCGTCCCCGATCTTCACCGGTTCCACGACGCAGACCTCGATAAACTGGTCACTGTCCTCGTCCTCCTCCTCACCGTTACCGTCCTCCTGAGGACGGGAGGAATTCCGAGCGCATGGGAGTCTCGGAGAAGGCAATCACAGGTCACCAGAGGTCACCGCCGGCTATCACAGTGTCTGTTGTATACTGTTTGCCGATACAGGATATGTCATTGAATGTCATTGTTCACACGGGTCGTATGGAGTCACGACAGCACACAAGTGGCACGGATTCACATTCACACACAGGGAGGCACGGCGTGAGCGGTGTGGTCCACAGTGTATGCTTTATGACACAGTCAGGCGAACAATACGTTCGGGGCGGGCGGGTGGAGCAGACACACACAGGGAGGCACGGCGTGAGCGGGGTGGTACACAGTGTATGCTTCATGACAGTCAGGCGAACAATACGTTCGGGGCGGGCGGGTGGAGCACACACAGCTGTGTCAACAATCAGGTTCACTGCAGGCCGTAACACCGTCACTGGCGGAGCTGCCCAGATTCGAAAACGGACGTGCCAGAGCCAAAGGTACCTACGACCAAGATCTCAAATGTCTGGGCACTGGGTGCTGCCAAGAAACATGCTGCTTGGGAAAGGCACGTACATACATGTTTCACATACACACAATATAGTAATTTAACGGTAACACGATGACACTGCCACAGTACGTCACGTCAGAGCCACAGTACGTCACGTCACAGCCACAGTACGTCACGTCACAGTCACAGTACGTCACGTCAGAGCCACAGTACGTCACGTCACAGCCACAGTACGTCACGTCACAGCCACAGTACGCACGTCACAGCCACAGTACGTCACGTCAGAGCCACAGTACGTCACGTCAGAGCTACAGTACGTCACGTCACAGCCACAGTACGCACGTCACAGCCACAGTACGCACGTCACAGCCACAGTACGCACGTCACAACCACAGTACGTCACGTCACATCCACAGTACGTCACGTCACATCCACAGTACGTCACAGTCACAGTCACATTACGTCACGTCACATCCAGAGTACGTCACGTCACATCCACAGTACGTCACGTCACAGTCACAGTACGTCACGTCACATCCACAGTACGTCACGTCACATCCACATTACGTCACGTCACATCCACAGTACGTCACGCCACAGTCACATTACGTCACGTTACATCCACATTACGTCACGTCACATCCACATTACGTCACGTCACAGACACAGTACGTCACGTCACATCCATATTACGTCACGTCACATCCACAGTACGTCACGCCAGTCACATTACGTCACGTTACATCCACATTACGTCACGTCACATCAACATTACGTCACGTCACATCCACAGTACGTCACGTCACATCCAGAGTACGTCACGTCACATCCACAGTACGTCACGTCACAACCATAGTACGTCACGTCACATCCACAGTACGTCACGTCACATCCACAGTACGTCACGTCACATCCACAGTACGTCACAGTCACAGTCACATTACGTCACGTCACATCCAGAGTACGTCACGTCACATCCACAGTACGTCACGTCACAGTCACAGTACGTCACGTCACATCCACAGTACGTCACGTCACATCCACAGTACGTCACGTCACAGCCACAGTACGCACGTCACAGCCACAGTACGTCACGCCACAGCCACAGTATAGGTACAAGTCATTACCACAGAAGTTAACGTGCGTGACAGTTTCACAGTTATCGTCTACGTTCAGAGATAGGCCTTCAGCACCGAGCACGATACCGTAATCAACACTAGCACGGGATCCACATCCGGGAAGCAATCGATCAAGCTCAGCAGTAGCATCCGCACGGGCCCGACACGAGCCTAGCCGAGCACGATACCGTAATCAACACTAGCACGGGATCCACATCCGGGAAGCAATCGATCAAGCTCAGCAGTAGCATCCGCACGGGCCCGACACGAGCCTAGCCGAGCACGATACCGTAATCAACACTAGCACGGGATCCACATCCGGGAAGCAATCGATCAAGCTCAGCAGTAGCATCCGCACGGGCCCGACACGAGCCTAGCCGAGCACGATACCGTAATCAACACTAGCACGGGATCCACATCCGGGAAGCAATCGATCAAGCTCAGCAGTAGCATCCGCACGAGCCTGACACGAGCCTAGCATACACAACTGGAGAACAATCACAACTGGCGAACAATCAGCAATACCGGCGCATCACGTACCCACAAACATTACGCGAACAGGCACTTCAAGTCAGCATTGTTTTAAGCAATGACTTCGCCTGTAAGTGGGAGTTTTCTGTTGGCGATATTACAAACAAACAAACAAACAAACAAACAAACAAACAAACAAACAAACAAACAAACAAACAAACAAACAAACAAACAAACAAACAAACAAACAAACAAACAAACAAACAAACAAACAAACAAACAAACAAACAAACAAACAAACAAACAAACAAACAAACAAATTAACTTACTGATAAGCATTTAAGGCCCAACCAGAACCCAGACAGAAAAAGGTCCATTTCATAAATTAAAATACAATGGTAGTGTCCCAACTCATAAATTAATTATTAGTATCTATTAACCCTATTAGTGGCATGCTCCTGGCTACCCCTATTAGAGGCAGGAGGGATTCCGCCCCCCCCCCCCCGGAGATCTCAAGATCTACCCGTCCGATTTTCAAAAATCAAACGGCGTTTGATTCCCCTCAACACGATCCACATTTCGAAAAAATAAAAATAAAATCCGAAATTTTTGATAGGAGGGGGGGGGGGGGGCTACACGGGGCAAAAACTACAACTATTAGAGGTATTTGTGATCCAACACAGCCGTCATGTTTATCAACCGATTTTAACGCAACTAATGGGGATCGATAGAGATTGAATTGGGGATTGATATATGATGGTGACTTAAAAAAAATAAAAAAATCATAGACATTTTCAGGACACTAAATTTGGGGGTAAAATAAATGCCTTATAAACCCGTCTTTTTCCTCTCTTTTTTCGATAAATGAAATGGTGCGCTATTGTGACATCGGACACAACAGTTATAAAACATATTTGCATCCATAGGCGGTGCCAGGTTAGCGAAAAATGGAGGCAAAATATATTTCAAAAAACTTTCTGTAAACCTCCCCTTTGCAAGTCAACACCGCCTCTGCCGTGCCATATTTATTATAGTTTACTAAAATCAACTTAATTGCACTTGCTTCAATCACCGTAAACCTATGTAGCTCCTTTATACTTCAGGCAGTTAGGAAGAAGCCGTGAAGTTCGCATCTCCGTATTATCGTCAAATGTCACCCCCCCAAAAAAAACTCCAAAAACCGGGCCCTGGGACCACCTCTGTTAAGGTTAGTAACTCAAATTTTGACCCCATATGTGGAATTCAATTCTAGGAAAAGTCCCAAAATTTCATCGGTATGCTCCCAGCCGTTCAGAAGATATCCGCGAAAAACATGAGGGCGGGGAAGGGGGAATCCGCCCCCCCCCTGCCACGAATAGGGTTAAATCGGCTGCATAGTTTTTCATTACAGCTTGAAGAGAAACTAAGATGGGTTGGATAAGACCATGTCATAGCAAAGGCTAAGTCACCTAGTTACTATTTCCCACACCCATTTGGGCCATCAGAGCAGTCTGTTGATCCAGTGGTCGGCCCACCTGGTCAGTGGACTGGAGCTGTGCCGGCTGCGGTGCCGCTCCGTTCTCCTGCGCTGCCTCCAGCTGCTGAGCCGGCGGCGGCTCGGCGGGATCCGTCAGCTCACTGGGATCGTCCAGCGAGAGGCGAGCCGCCTCGGCCGGCGACGGCGTCTCGTCGTCATCCTCGAGACTGACCTCGGCCGTGACGTCCGCCAGGTCCGGAGACAGCGGGCCACTGGAGGAGGCAGGGCCAGCCGGCGGCGGCGAGGCGGCGCTCTCCGTCAGCGGCGACTGCAGGAGCAAGGGGGGGGGGGGGCAGGGGTGAGACCAAGGGTCTGGTGACTGTGACGACATGGCAAGTAGTGGTTTCAAGTTCAAAACATGACTATGCTTATGCTAAATGGCATACACAAGGTCTTCCCAAAATTTCTCACTAATTATTGTGCTAACAAGAATGAGAGATAAGAAATGGTTGTTCAATGTCAGACAAAATACAAAATGCAAAATATATCAGCAAAACTGATAACAAGGCAAAGTAATTGCTGGCAAATAATGATATGGTAAACATGTGGGTAAGCAAATATGATTATGACAAATATGATTTCCAAACCTTTCACATTTAATTTGAGTATGCTGTTGAAAATGCTTCCAGTAAGTGAGATAAAAAATCCCCACTTTACAACCATATAGGACACAGCGATATAGGACACAGCGATATAGGACACAGCGATATAGGACACAGCGATATAGGACACAGCGATATAGGACACAGCGACATAGGACACAGCGATATAGGACACAGCGATATAGGACACAGCGATATAGGACACAGCGATATAGGACACAGCGATATAGGACACAGCTATATAGGACACAGCGATATAGGACACAGCGATATAGGACACAGCGATATAGGACACAACGATATAGGACACAGCCATATAGGACACAGCCATATAGGACACAGCGATATAGGACACAGCCATATAGGACACAGCGATATAGGACACAGCGATATAGGACACAGCGATGCATCTGGGAGCACTGGTATGATGTGCTTACATCCATGCTTTGGATGTTAAATATTGAACATTTCATTGGCTAAACAAACATGAATTGAAATATTGCAAACTATAGTGTTGTCAGTTAACCCGCGAGTTACTGGGGGGGGGGGGGGGGCTATTTTTTGCCCCCCCCCCTCCCGTTATTTTGCAATAACTCCTAAACGAACACCGGTATCGTCACCGAACTTGCAGTACCTTCTCTCACATCAATTCTACACATGTTGGCAAAAGGAAAAATATGAGGCTATGATAAGTCAACCGGGAATGACGTCAGAGTGACGTCATGTTCTTCGGTTTTTTGTTGCAAAATAATGGTTTGCGGAAAACGCTGTTACAGGTGCGATATTTGAGATAAACTGAATTGTTTTAAATCATATTATTATGTTGGCAAAAGGAAAAATATGAGGCTATGATAAGTCAACCGGGAATGACGTCAGAGTGACGTCATGTTCTTCGTTTTTTTTGTTGCAAAATAATGGTTTGCGGAAAACGCTGTTACAGGTGCGATATTTGAGATAAACTGAATTGTGTTAAATCATATTAATGACAATAGACCGGGCTATCAAACTGCCATCTCGGATGTTTGAGTTTTTTTAATTCAAAATTTTGAGAAATCCAAATACATATTTTTTTGTTTTTACAAAATTTTCAAGAAAAAATCAGAATTATCCAAAAACCGGAATATATGTGATCGAGACGTATGCGGTGAATATGTGTACCAAATTTAAAGTAGATATCTTTACAAAATGACCGAGTTATGATCTATAAATGACAAAAATCGACCACTTCTCACAGCATTACTATGCATAAAAACGCATTTCCATTTTTGCTTTTTACTTATATGTATATGGAACAAACAATGTTCTAAGGTCATCTTTCGCGTTCTAGACGAAAAACAAACCCATAAACATGTGTTACAACGCCTAATGACCGTAATCTGCAGTTTGACCTCGTGACCTCGGATGACCTTGACCTGACCCAAGGTCATAAACAGCTTAGAGAGGTACTTAGAAGTGTCAGACACACGAATCATACCGATTTATCGACAGGCTATGCGTTTAATATCGCAATTTTGCGCGACAATTCCATCCATCGAGACCTTTTGACACGGTCAAACATTTTTTTACTTGACCTGACCTGTGACGTCATCGGTGACCCCGAGGTCAACAACATTATGTTTCCCTCGATAAATTTTCCAGGGCTATCGAATGCCGTTTTAATTTTTACATTCGGTCTATTAGTTCCGGAGATCAGAGGGGGGGGGGGGGGCAAAAATAGCCCCCCCCCCCCCAGTAAGTCGCGTTATGAAATATACCCCAGTAACTCGTGGGTTAAAGATACAACCCATTTTTCAACATAACCAGAAATCATAGAACAGTTAACTCAAAATGTGATGAATCACTAATATATTTTTATGACTTGCATCTAGATTAGTGGTGCCAATCGGTACAATCATTTTCGGAATTCCGAATTTGTCCGAAGACCGATTCGGGTTTCGGACGGACGTAAGCATATTTCTTCGGACATTTTCGGACATCCAATGCCCAAGTATGGTTTGTCGCGAAATTCACTTGTTATTTTTTTTTTAATTAAAAAAGAAAGTGTGCCACAGGTTTTCCATTTTTTAATCTCCATTTTTTTTCAAATTATAACTGGTTTTCCATTTCCATATCAAACACTATTTCTCCTTTCGGACAAATTTCGGACAAACAATGATTTTCCGACAATTTCGAAAGGACAGCAGACCATGGTCTTGGACATCGGTCGGACATTGGACAAATATTTTCTGAAATTGGCACCACTAAATCTAGATACATATCGTATTCAACAGCAGGTTGAATTGTCACAACAAAGTTAGAGTATTCTTAGTGTCCTAAACACCAATGGTACCAACTACCATCATAAGGCAATTAGTGTAAACTACCTCCAGGTCTTTTCATGCTATTGATGGTGTATTGGTACTTAAGGGCATAGTACACCACCAATAATAAGAAATGTCCATTTATGAGGGGTCTAGACTGGAGTTGGGAAGTTTACATATGTTTGTTCTATTAGTATTCCCTGGATAGAAACCATTGCTCTGAGGTGTGGGAAAAGTATTCATAAACTGCTTGCTCAATGCTGTTTCCTTGAGTGCCATACTTGAACAGTGCAGAAAGTGTTTGTCACCTGAAAACAATGTCTCTGCCCAAGGAGAATATTATAACTATGTTTCATTAGATGTGACAAACAACAGCTTCCAACCTAAAAGCAACACAAGCTCACCTGTACAGCTGAAGCAAAGAGATCATCATCATCAACCTTCAGAGTCTGGTCAACAGAATCTCCCTGGTCCTGGTCCTGAGACATGTCTCGTATAGGCTTTCTGGGCTGCAAAAAATACATACTTGTTACAATTATGATGACATGCTTGTATTGGAAAGGAATGAAAATAAAACTAGCACATAACAAGTTCCATTTATTCATCATATAAAAAACACAGTTGCAGTTGCTTGACAGGTTAACCCTCGCCCGGGTAGGGTAGAGGGGTGGATGCCACCCCCCTTGGGTTTTCTGGAATAACTCGCGAAGTTTCCAACCGATTGCGATGGAACTTTCAGTACCCTACTTTTGAAAATGTCCACATACTCTGAAAATGTTGAATTTCTAACCCACATGACCTGTGACCTATGAGTTATGACCTGTTTCTCAAGGTCATGGCAGGCGCAACTGGCGTCCCACAGTATCGATCTTGTAACTTATGCAGTTTGAGTTTGTTGTTCAGGAGTATATGCACGGGTCTTTCCAGGTGGAAGTTGTGGTTTCCACTGAGATTGTGACCTCGATTGACCTTTTCAGAGGTCATTGACCTCCGATGACCTCATATTACTTTTTTGGGGCTTCTGGCAGTTTATAGGACATTTTGTGACACTGATTTCAAATTTGGGATCCATTTTTACATAATTATATGTTCCACTGGGGTCATGCGCCGCTTCCACAGGTCAACTGAGGTCACTGACCTCAGATGACCTGACATGACCTTTTTGGAATTTGGCAGTTTTTAGGACATTTTCTGATGCTGATTACGAATTTGGCACCCATTAAGCATTATCATATGCTCATTCACGATTCTAGCTCGATACAATTCAATTTATACACATTTACAATTTTGATGACTTTTGAGTCATTGACATGACCTCAGAGGTCACCTAATGACTCAAGACCTTAAAATTGGGTATCATCGGCTTCCTCTCGTCACAAGCAACACGCTCGTCTTTGAAACGAAGCTCTAGCTCAATTAGGGGCGAAACGATAAGGGGGGTCTTACCAACCCCCCTACCTGAACACATAGTGATTTTGCCCTACCCTTGGCAAGGGTTAAGGGAGACACCTTAATGTAAGGCAATGGTGGCATGTTATTGTTATGGGACTGTTCTTCAACTGGACTGGATTAGGCTAAAGCTTAATTTTCCCCACCTGTCATTCCCAATTCCTGCACCTCATGTAAAATCAGTTGAGCCACCACAAGTGGAGAATCATTTGCAAAGTTGGTATGGCCAAAGGGTATTAAGGGTATTCTAGTGCTATTTTTGTTATTTTTTAATAGCCTGACAAGATGTTCCAATACATTTGCATTACACAAAATGAAAAGTTGGTGTGGCATTGGCCACACCTGCCATACTACATTCTCCACCCATGGCCACCAGTACCACAAACCTCAACCACTTAAGCACAACCTCAAATGCTTTGCTAGCCATGGTGGAGGATGGCGGAGAAAAAGTTACATAAGGTGACAACAGTTCTGGCACACAGTTTCAAATTAATTTCCCAACATTAATGCTGTTGACATTGAAAATCTCAGATTCTCCACAATCTGTTCCCATGCGCAGCTCCACCATGCCTAATTGAGCAGGACAAAAGCCTCTTCCAGATGAAGGCACAGAAACATACTTGTATTCAACTCAATCAATCAACTAAAGTCTCCTGTCATGTGGTCAGCCCTTCAGGTCCTGATAACAATCAGGGTTCACTGGAACACCATATGCTAGCTGTGATGCAAATTGTATACGTAGACTGGGTATGCTAACACACGTCTAGATACTTAACTTGCATCTCAGCTACCTAGCGTACAGTTTGGTGGCAAACCCTGATCCTCATCAGTACCTGAAGAGCTGACCACATGACAGGAGTAACTTGAAGTCAATTGATTGAATAAAAGTCTGCACAGGAACAGGCCCTACAATAAATCATTATACCCATGACTTTCATCAACAAGACAAACAAGTTCAAGTTACCATATTATGACAAAAACAGTAGCCAATCAATTACCCAAGCATTGATCATCTCGATAGGTAAAAGTAGGCATAAACTAAAACAAAATCAAATGCAGCATCGTTTTCCAGACATCCGCTTACATGCTAGGCGTCCCCACCTGCTTAACAGGTTCTTTTCAGCAAGACCTTGGCAAGTTAAGTGTAAATTTTAAAATGCGGTGGATAGATGAGCTCTACATTTACCCCCAACCGGCACCGGGGACAGATAATAAGCTTCCGGCGGGAGGCCCAACGCGCTGTCCTATGCAATGCCTATGTGCATTTGCATATGATAGCCACATGATAGCTAACTTGTTTGATATTAGTAACTATGGCGCATGATAGACAAATGTGGCTAAGGGGCGTAAGAAGCTCACTGCTAGTAAATGTTGTTATGTGTACTTACGTTTTATTCTTCTCCAGTGAAATTGATTTTTGCTTAGTTTTGAAAGTTTTTAGCTATGTAAAATAATTAATTGTAATTGATATAGATCAAATGGATCGTAAGATTGCAAAATTTATAAGAACTTTAAAGCTGAAAGAGTTGCTTTTTATCCTCTTTTCTGCTTCAAATCACAGAAGCCTTGACTCACCTTGACTCACCTTACAAGTATGCCCCCGCGCGTTCCCAGTTTATCGTAAAATCGTAAAAATTGTCTTTGCAGCAGTCAAAATCCAGCCATCCACTGTCAAAAACCGGAAAATTTCCCACCGCTTCGTGGCATGACACAACTTTTGCAATTGCTTACACAAATTTGGAAAATGGGAAAATGAATTAGCAGAGGTTCTCCTAGGCGGTAATTGCTGGAACTGGTGGATCCAAGGGGGGGGGGGGGGGGGGGGGGGGGGCATCAGGGGAAGATGCCCCCACATGAATCTGAGAGGAGCATTAAATTAAAGTAGGGATGCCCCCCCCCCGGGGGCCGCGCGTTCCCTGCGCTGAACGTGAACAAAACAATGATCTTAGGAGAAAACTTACATAAAAACGGAAGTTTTTTCTCGAGTGATTGAATTTGAAGTTTGTATGTATCCCTTTCTTTCAATGTTAGACAAAATAGCGCACCTGATGCAATTCAAGCAGCCCCGATGCCACTTAATCTGCGCCCTACTGGGGGGGGGGGGGGGGGGGGGGGACGAAAAGTCGAATGACAGAAAGTAAACGGATGTTAAGTAAAGGGACATTTAGTCAATAATAAAAGTAAAAAGTCCTTAAAGTCGGTGGGTAAAAAGTCGACGTGGAAAAAAGTCAACGGTTAAAAAGTCAAACGGATAAAAAGTCACTTGACGTAAAGTCAACAGGGTAAAATGTCAACTGCCAAAAAGTCTACATGAAAAAAAGTCGACTGACCAAAAGTCAAACGGATGAAAAGTCAAATGACAAAAAGTCAACAGGATAAAAAGTCAAGTAAACAAATCGACAAGGAAGAAGTCGACGGACCAAAAGTCAAACGGATAAAAAAGTCAAGTGACAAAAAATCAACAAGGTAAAAAGTCAACAGACGAAAAGCCAAAAGGGTAGAAACTCAAAAGATAAAAAGTAAACGGACGGAAAGTCAAGGGTAAAAAGTCGACGTCGCTAAAAGTCAAAAGACGAAAAGTCGAAATGGCAATAAGTTGAAGGATAAAAAGTCGAAATGGTAAAAAGTCATCGTCGCTAAAAGTCAAAAGATGAAAAGTAGAAATGGTAAAAAGTCAACGTCGCTAAAATTCGAAAAATGAAAAGTAAAAAAACGCAAAAGTCGAGATGGAAAAAAATCAATACGTAAAAAGTCAAATAGCAAAAAGTCGACGTCAATAAAAGTCGAAAGATAAGAGTAAAAAAGTAAAAAGTCGAAATGGCAAAAAGTCAATGACGATAATCAGTTCATTTGACTCCTTGAATTTGCATCTCTTGAATTCCCGTTCATTCAATTATTTTCTTTGGACTATCCGACTATTAACGCGGAAGTCGCGTTTTATACCTCCACAACGTATGTATGTACATATATACCTATTACCTACCTACAGTTTAAAATAATTGAGATTAGTCGATTTATGCTTTGGTTAGTTGATCGTGGTGTGACCCATTTATTAACGTGTTCAAACATTGATACAAAATAAGTACTTCATGTCTTATGTATTTATGTAGATATGTTATATATGGTTCCAATTATAACTGAAGATCAGACTCAGCAGTGCCGCATCCAACGGTACCTATCCCTAGGCAAGTTGTCAACGTTTCTTTGTTGGTTGAACTCTTCAAAGTTTCCTTCCTTAGGCGATGCTTCAACAATATATTGACATATCTTACACTTTTATCGTATATGTAAGTTCTGGTGATAAACGATAATGTTACCGAGGGCCTGAACATTCAAATTGAAATGTATTATCTCCTGTTCAATAGTTATATACAAAATATAATATGGCAATGGGGTATGTCAGCAAAATTTCCGCCGCCAGGGGCGCTGGGCAGCAATGTGACCCAAGCGGCGATTGCCGCCATTGACGACAATGTCGACGTCAATGTCGACGGGGTAAAAAGTCAACAACAGTGACTCCAAGAATAGTTACGATCGAAAGTGCTAAAGGCTCACGTCCCATGTGGTTCGCTGAAGCTTTCTGAGTTGAATTCTGCCATTTTGTTTTATGATATAAATAATTGGGGTTGCACAAAATCGCGGAAGTCAACCATGCGTGGCGAACCGCCATAAGGGCGAGCTGCCCATCCAGCCTCTGCGGACGATCAACCATATCGACTCGCCGCGGCAGCCGTCGTCGGGGCTGCTGGCTGCGGCTCCTGGGCGGGCAATCTTTCTATCCACCGTGGCTTTGGGCCAAACAACAACAGAATATTGGTGGCAAACAACAATGGTTGTACATTTGATTGTTAAACTGATACACATTCATATATTTAATACAAAATATGGAAGAAAGGCTTTTACTGTGCATTAATTGCGATGTCACCACAGATGGAATTTACTGTTTGAAACACTGCTAAAAACATACTCACCTTCGATTGAGCAGAAGGTCGTATTGTCGACACCTGCTTATGGTATCCTGCTGGAGCAGCACAGACCGCCATGCTCTCCAGAAAAAAATAAGGAAAATACACAAACTTTCATATAAAAAACGGCAGGACCAACGACTTGCTAAGTGCGGTGGCATATGGTCTAATTTTATTCCCTGCTCAGTGCCACTCCTTCAGCTCCTGTTGTTCCCTCGGCGCCGCCTGCACCATCGCTCATTCCAATCACCATCTTGTGTGGCCTTGATCGTATGATAAATATTAAAGGAAATAGTTCACCTTCAACACTAGTTTTAAACTGAGATAGCAGTTGTGTAGCCCCTGTTGGGAAATCCCTATCTGAAAGTTTTCTTGACTGAAAAGACTATCTAGCCGAATATATTTGAGTTTTTGGCGAAGGAATGCGGTGCTGGCGAAAGAATGTTGTAATGGTTCTAGACCGGGCAGAGGCTATACCATCAGCCAATCAGCTTGCAGCTGGTGCTAGCAAGCGATCGCCGGCCGCCGGTTGGCACATCTCCAATGCGAGTCTATCTTTATGCGACTACTTTCGAATCTGATTGGCTGAACCATTGTTTACATTCGCGTGACGTCAGGACTCTGACTCAGAGAGTATGCATATAGTTTTGATAAACAATACAAATGTACGGCCTTCTGTCCTGAATCGGCGCGATATAAGGCCATTTTTGACAATATAAAAATAAATTGTATTAACAAATATAATCAAATCGTGTTGGGTAAACATTTTCCAAGGTGAACTATTTCCTTTAATAATGACGGTAAACTAAAATACTGCCGTTCACCCGAGCCGCAGCCCTCGCCACCGAAGACGACGGCCGGCCGCGGCGAGACGACATGGTCGATCGCCTGCTGGGGCCGGACGGCCCGATCGCCCTTATGACGGCTCGCCACGCATGGTTGACTTTGGGGCGATTTTGTGCAACCCCAATTATTTATATCATCAACAAATGGCAGCATTTAACTCAGAAAGCTTCAGCGAACCACATGAGACTTGACCCTTTAGCATTTTCAATCGCAACTATTTTTAGAGCCACCCTCAAACAGTGACTTAATGCATTGTCGCCAATGGCGGTGATCGCCGCTTGGGTCACATTGTACATCAGCGCCATCTACATCCTTGTCAACTGACATACCCCATTGCCATACCCTTAAAGGAAATAGTTCACCTTCAACATTAGTTTTAAACTGAGATAGCAGTTTTGTAGCCCGTGTTGGGAAACCCCTATCTGCAAGTTTTTTTTTTACTGAAAAGACTTCCCAGCCGAATATATTTGATTTTTTTTTTGGCGAAGGAATGCGGTGCTGGCAAAATAATGTTGTACTGGTTTTAGCCCGGGCAGAGGCTATACCATCAGCCAATCAGCTTGCAGCTGGTGCTAGCAAGCGAACGCCGGCCGCCGGTTGGCACATCTCCAATGTAGTCTTCCCTTACTTTCGAAGGTAATCACATTTTTTTCCTCCTCGAATTTGGGTATGTCATCTTATTTTGGTATTTGAGCTTAAGAAATTCATTTTTTCAAATTCCCAAAATTTATTTTGTGGATTTTTTTACTTTCTTTCGAATCTGATTGGCTGAACCATTTGTTTTACATTCGCGTGACGTCAGGACTCTGACTCAGAGAGTATGCATATAGTTTTGATAAACAATACAAATTTACGACCTTATGTCCTGAATCGGCGCGATATAAGGCCATTTTTGACAATATAAAAATAAATTGTATTACAAATATAATCAAATCGTGTTTGGTAAAAAATTCCAAGGTGAACTATTTCCTTTAAATGCAATGTTTCACCTTTCTGAAAGTTGTCAAATATACGCTGGTTGTAGTC
>JAXIVJ010007829.1:0-58586 GCA_036785665.1 Chirona hameri
AATAATGACCTTTTCCCACAGAAATGGAGTTAGCACTTGAAATCGCCAGACGAGACCAAAATATATTGTAAATTCATCACATTTTGCATGAAAACTTTCTTACCGAAAGATATTTCAAGTTATAGTTGATAAGCGTTCCACACTTTTAACGACCGATACTTGCAAGCACTTTTGGTCCTCATCAAACTGTGCAGGGTCCTCATCAAACGCGGCTTTTCCCGTATTGTTTTTTTACGCAATGGAGTGGAAAATATATTGTGCGTTCTGCTTGTTATGATTATATGCCCGGCGATCCTCTAAAACTAACAGCGATTGGAAAAAGTGGCCATAAAATCGGAAGCTCATCGATGCACATCAACGGCGGCATAGTTAGTGGTTGCGACCCTCAATTTTTGAAAATCGCTTCATTTGTTTTCAACATTAGGAGTATTGTATAATTTGTCTGTGGCTGTATATAACACTATGCTTTATATTATCATGATTTTTTTTTTCCCCAAAAAACTAACAAACAATAACACAAAACTGGCAATCAAATCGGAAGCTCATCGATGCACATCGACGGCGACCTATTTAGCGTCGGCGATTTGTTTACAAAGTCATTGTCATGCTTCTCGGCGCACTTAACCATTTGTGGCGAGTTGTTCCTGATTATATGCTGAGAAACGGGGATCGTCAAAGGCTACCACCCCATATTCCCGTTTAGTATACCCAAGTCCCGTAGCAAGGTTCGTTAATGACGTCACTGGTGCCATTATTGTGTAGCATTGCACAATATATCTGATTTTGAGTTGAAAGCTAATTAAAGACTTATTCAAAGTATTTTTTTTAAGTTTTAATTTTCTTGTCAATCCTTATTAAAGGTATTTTATCACTGTATTTCATATTAGTTGACACTTCAGAAACTTATGACGTAATAATATTGTATCCAATATGCATTTCCCTCGCCTTTTGCTACTGTGGCGCAGTGCCGAGTGCTTTGCGAATACTTGCTTGCCTGGGGTTCAAATCATTCCGCCCTTATTTCATTCGAGTTGGCATAGTTTGCATGTTGTTGTTATTCATGACTTATACTGATAGTCAGTCATGCATCACTGATGCTTCACGGATTACTTCACGGATCAGTTTGATCGGAAACGTCACAGAGCCTCCAAAAATGCCGCACTCGATGTAAACAATGGTAGGGAAGGACGAATTTGTCAATGACCTTCATGAAGTACACAAGGTACTTGTTTTTTCTTCTTCTCCAAACTTACAACTTCGAATTTGGGAATAATTGTATTTCATTCTTAAATTTGAATAAAATAATTTTAAAACCATAACGGTAGTCTATGAAATTGTTGTTAACAAAGTCAAAAGGTCATTATTTCCCTTTAATATAATTCATTTTCGCATTTTTCAAATTTGTATATACAATTGCGAAAGTTGTGTCATGCTGCGAAGCGGCGCGAAATTTTCCGGTTTTTGACTGTGGATAGCTGGATTTTGACCGCTGCAAAGACAATTTTATCTAGGATTTTACTATAAATTGGGAACGCGCGGGGGGGGGGGCATACTTGTATTGAATGCTTCCCGGATTCCTGTGTGTGTATGGGGGGGATTTTCCCCTGATGATTGACCCCTGGATCCGCCAATGCCAACAATTATCACCTTTTTAAACTTGTCCCCTCCCCAGTGGACGGTTTTTGCCTCGACTGGGGGGGGGGGGGGGGCAGGAGGCGTGACTGGGGGGGGGGGGTCCCGCAGTTAACATGTTAGACGAGTCCCTGCTTTATACTTCCGTGACACTTTTTCCCAGTAGAGGATACATGTGCACCTATTCAATAAATGTTGCCACCCCTGGCAGAAATCCGTGGCGCCGCCCCTGGTTATGGTACTGCGAACGTATCCAATCAAAGCCACTTTATGTTTTGACGAGGCACAGCAAAAATTTGGTTCTTAGTTCCTTTGTAAAACTTGATGGTTATCCTGCGTTACATATTTGCGATGACCGTTAACCGTATTGCAAGCATCACTCACACTTCACAAGCAGGTTTCCATCACTGGTGGATCCAGGGGGGGGGGGGGGGGGGCATCAGGGGCAAATGCACCCACCCCCCACACAGGAATGTAGTGTGGGGGGGCATTTAATACAAGTATCCCCCCCCCCGCGCGCGTTCCCTGCACTGAACGTGAAAAACAATGATCTTGGGAGAAAACTTCATGAAAACGGAAGTTTTTCTTCTCTCGAGTGATTGATTTTGAAGTTTGTATGTATCCCTTTCTTTCAATGATAGACAAAACAGCGCACCTGATGCAAATAAAGCAGCCCCGGTGACACTTACTTAACCCGTTTCCCGCTGGGGGGGGGGGGGGGCAGAATTTGCCCCCCCCCCCTCTCGGATTTTCTTAATAACTTGAAAACAAACTATGATAGATATCAACGTGAAACTTTTAGTACCTGATGCTACATCAATTCTACATCTTCTCACACAATTTTAATAAAATTGATGCAGTATTTGGGGAGATAATGACGTTTTAATGACGTCATGTCATGCCATTTTTGGTGGAAAAACGATAAATGTTTTAAAAAATCGTAGAAAATGAGTTTTTAAGCAAATCGCATTAAAAACGTCAAAAGAAAGGAAATGACATTCTCTTCAAAAATATCGATTTCGGATTTTCGGAATTTGGGGTTTTTGACCCCCACAAAATAAAACTAAACTGATTTTGTTTCCTGGAAAAAATCGACATTTTTTGTGAGTTTGAAAAGTGAATTTCTTAAGCTCGAATACCAAAATAAGGTGACCGGCCCAAATCCGCGGAGAAAAAAAATGGGGTACTTTTTTGCCACAAAAAGATGCCCCCCCCCCCACGGAAAGAGGCTGGATCCGCCAGTGGTTTCCATGGTAGGCACTTTGCGGTTGGTAGCAAATCAAGCTCTCAGTTATTAGA
This sequence comes from Chirona hameri, assembly GCA_036785665.1. Taxonomy (NCBI): domain Eukaryota; kingdom Metazoa; phylum Arthropoda; class Thecostraca; order Balanomorpha; family Balanidae; genus Chirona; species Chirona hameri. The sequence goes on from JAXIVJ010007829.1 coordinate 2,932, forward strand.
AAACTAAAATCAAGTTTCATAAAGGAACTTTCTTCGCAGCCGATCTACTTCGCTAAAATATTATCTGTAAGTTCGCTTTTAGCTTGCCAAAATATTCAAAATTTACACCAAGAAATTTCATCATCGATTTTCATCTAGACCATGTGGATATGGATCAGTGATCGCGACGTCCTGACCCCCTCTGCCCGCCCCTTCCCCCGGCTAGACACCCTCCCCGGTGGGCGGCAGGGACGCCCGTCTGCGGTTGTCTGGCTTATATGCGCTGCGGCGCCGGCGGTGTAACTTTACTGGTTTTCGTGGTCGGCCGCGCCGGCAATGCAGACTTCCCCGCGGCAGATTACCATGAGACGCCAGCTGCGCCAAAGCCAGTTAGTCGAAGCCGGTGCCATGACTGTCGCCGAAGCCTCGTGCGGTGCGGATATGGGTGCGGATCGCTGCTGAAGTTAAGTCGGGGAGATAAGTCGGAGAGATAAGTCGGAGAGATAAGGAGCGCCCTCGGTCTGTCTGAGGAGACAGGTGACGTAGTGAAAATTGACATTTTGCCCAGTACAAAAATCTACGACACTATTGTTAGCTTGAATAAGCAGAAAAGCCTCGAGTAACTGTAATATTTTTCTTATTAAGTGGGCTCTGAAAAGTTACCTGAAAAGTTACCCAAAAAGTCATGTTTTGCTTACTTTGCCATTCAATCCACGTAGTCGTTTTGTGTCATTGAACGACATTTTTATGAATACAAACTTGGATGTTTCAAATAATTGTTAAAGGATACCAGCAGGGGTGTAGGATCCTATTCAGTTGAGGGGGCTTCAGCTCCAGGGGCGCAGCCAGACCTTCAGAAGGGGGGGGGGGGGAGCCCCTGGGAGAGGCCCCCACCCCAACAAAATACGCCTGGATATGAAAAAACTCTACGAATTTCGGCCACTTTATTTTGTGAGGCCCCCTTTTTAACAAATTTTCTTCGTCTACTTTTGATGAGCTGGATTGGACCAGGACCCTCAGTAGGCTCAGTATTGTACTTAGCGCATTACTAATTTGTATTGTTACGTACAGGAGGAAAACATATCTTAGCTGACAACAGGTGGGGGTCGGCTTTTTAGTGTGGGGGCGGCTGAAATGACGAAAATGTGTACCCCATTCTGATACGTGTATTTAAGCCTATGCAACATTTTTTATGTGGATTTTCATGTTATAGTAGCTAGGTATGTACTTGTTAGTTAGCGCCGCGAAGCGGCGCGAATTTTTTACGGTTTTGCCTGATAAAACCCAGAAATATAGGCGGTGGGCCTTGTAGCTCGGATAATAAGCTAAAAATGTTATTTATTCAATTCAGCGTTACGACAAAGTACGAACCGATGACGATGACTATGGCTTCGTTGTGACGATGACTACCGATGTGACGCCGGGAAGCGGCGTGAACATTTTAATTTTAGGTCCTGGAAAACGAAATGTTAGTATTGGAACCAGACCGTGAGGTGGGATGGCTTCAGGAGATAGTCCTGGCCTGTTTCCACTATTAGCTCTTCGGTCCAGCAAATTGTGCACCGCTGGAGCAGCTTCCGGGTGCCGATCTCCTCGTCTTTACGTTCGCGTCGCCTTTTTCGGATCTCGGCAAACTAGCTAAACATGTAGCATGCTTGAAAATTAAAAGTGAATATTTTATGAAGGGAATGGGCCCTGGGGCCAGCAATTACCGCCAAGGAGAGCCTCTGCCAGACACTTAATGACAATATTGTCCCCATTTTCCAAATTTGTATAAGCAATGGCGAAATTGTGTCATGCCGCGAAGCGGCGCGACATTTTCCAGTTTTTGACACTACTAGATAGCTGGATTTTGACTGCACTGCAAAGGCAATTTTTACGATAAATTGTTAATTTTTCCCCCAAAAGGTGGGGGAGGGTCGACCCCCCCTCCCCCGTCTTCTAAAAGTGTGTGGGGGAGTTTGCCCAGACCTCCCCCCGACCCTCCCGTCGGCGACGCCCCTGGCTGACAAATATTGCAGCACACACCCTCTTAAGAGGAAAATTGTTAAATTGTTTTGTACTACCACGCCCGCCCGCCCCCAGAATTAAAAAAAACGCATCAGAGTTATCAAATTATCATTTTTAAACCCAATAAAACATTTCACCAGGTGGGTCAGAATACAGCACATTACCGCTCATTATGACCGCACCGACCACGGCTAGCATGCGCTCCAACTATAGCAGGCGCTCCAGACGACGGCTAGCAACCATTGGGCAAGCTTGATGGCCCCGTTCACAGACGCAATGGCCCTCTGGATATGCTCGAGAGGACCCTGAACGACTTAATGGCCTCTTGACAAGCCGAGAGGCCCCTGAGCAGACTCTAATATCCCCTGGGCAGGTTCGAGAGGCCCCTGAATATGATCAATGGACCATTGGGAAAGCTCGAGAGGCCCCTGAACAGACTCTAATGGCCCCTAGGCAGGTTCAAGAGGTCCTTGAACAGACTCAATGGGCCCCTGGACAAGCTCGAGAGATTTAACAGACTTAATGGCCTCTTGGCAAGCCGAGAGGCCCCTGAGCAGACTCTAATATCCCCTGGGCAGGTTCGAGAGGCCCCTGAATATGATCAATGGATCATTGTGAAAGCTCGAGAGGCCCCTGAACAGACTCTAATGGCCCCTAGGCAGGTTCAAGAGGTCCTTGAACAGACTCAATGGGCCCCTGGACAAGCTCGAGAGGCCCCTGGGCAGGTTCGAGAGGCCCCTGAACAGGCTCAATGGCCCCTGGGCAAGCTCGAGAGGACTCTGGACAGGCTCTAATGGCCCCTGGGCAGGTTCGAGAGGCCCCTGAATAGACTCGATGGGCCCCTGGGAAAACTATAATGGCCCCTGGGCAGGTTCAAGAGGCCCAAAAACAGACTATAATGGTCCCCTGGCCAGCCTCGAGAGGCCCCTGAGCATACTCAATGGGCCCATGGGCATGCTCAAGAGGCCACTGGGCAGGGTTGTTGGGCCGTGTGTGGGCTCAATTGGCCCCAGGACAAGTGCACATGCTCTAGAGGCCCCTGGACAGGTTTTGGGAGCCCCTGAGTGGGCTCAATGGGCCCCAGGGCATGCTCAAATAGTCCCTGGGCATGTTTTTGCGCCCTTAAGTGGGCTCAATGGTGCCCCTGGACATGCTTGAGAGGCCCCTGGACAGTTTTTTGGGCCCCTCGGTGGGCTCAATTGGCCCCTGGACATGTCCAAGAGGCCCCCTGGGCCGGCTTCGAAAGCCCTTCAGTGTCTCTGAGGGCCCTTGGCATTTCACCAGAGTGACCCTTGCCTGGTTTGAGGGCTCCTCCGTGACTTTTTGAAAGCCATTTAGCTAATGCAAATGGTATCTGGGCAAATATCGGCGGGACCCCCTGTGATCCGTAGGGGGGGGGGGGAATTGACCCCCTTGCCCCCCCCCCCTGTCTGCGCCCCTGTAATCAGCCCCCCAACTTAGCTTCAGCCCCCCCCCCCCGCCACCAACTTGGACGAGGAAGTGGATAAAATCCGGGGAGAAATATGTATTGTTGTGGATTTTGATGTTACTTTAAAGGGACATTACCACCTCGCAGGCCAATTTGGAGTTTTTGGTGTGTATCGGTCGATTAAGCGTGTCCGATTTCACCTGCAAAATTTGGTTCCCGAAACTCCCCCATTAGATTTAAAAAAATACATTTGCACCGCTCATGCTTGCCAAGCATTCGTAAAATTGGAGTCGCCACATCACTAATTAAAATCACTTCTTTGCGGACTGTTATTTTCTGTTGAATGTTGCAAGCTCAACAATCAACATCACCATTCCGTCAGTGCACCTTAAAATTAAAAAGCGTACGCAGTTAATTATATTTTCAACAACCTTAGCCTCTTCCATAATAAAACAGCAAGAATTGCTATGGCTCGACTTTGGGACCGTAGGAGTTATGTGACCTATACCTTATAACACAGATATACTTTTCAAGGTCAAGTCTCGGCGAATTCGTACGCTTCGGCCTTGGGCGGGCGCCAATACCACAGCCAAACTAGATGAGAGCGGCCATCATGAATCTAGTACTGAGTACAGCTGGGACCAACGTTTTGGAGTCAGAAATAAATACAAAATGCTTTGCCGATACACTGCTTTAGTTTGAGCTTGAGCATACATGATTGTTGATCCCCACCATTCATTTAAGTTGCTTTTTAGAGATCCTCCGGAGGTGGCAATATCCATTTAAGTGATTTTTCCCAGCTCAGCCCAACCCCCCAAATTTTATGGAGATACCCATGGATACGTCACTTTCACAGTGGGATTTTTAACTCAGCAGTTTTGAAGGTCATGTTGAGAAATCACTTACTTACTGCATACAATACCTATTTGGTTGTATTGTAAAGACTCTCCTGCCGAATACCTATAATTGATGTTTTGTCCTGTCATTCAGCGCTGTGTCAAAAAAAAAATCAGCGCTTTGTCGTAAAGCTTCATATGGAAGCATGTGGTAAAAGCAGCGTTACTGGACCAGCAAGCGAACCTTTCACGGTGGATGGGATGATATTCGCCTAGTTGTGTAAACTGTAAGCAATGATATCATTCCATTGGTACTTGCTAATTTTATAAATAATTATTTTAACATAAGTTCCAAGCTTTTTTTATTTTTCTTTCGACGCACACAATGTCAAAACAGCATGCGCCACTTTCGAAATGTGCACCACTTCTCGCAATCTATACTGAATATGCGGGACGCGAGTCTATGTTTTGAAATATATTGTAAAAAAGGGGGTATATCTTGATCATTTAGCCAAGCCAACGCCATATTCAACATTTTCAAGTACGAATACCCCTGCTAAGCATATTGGCAGCGATTTAACAAAGCTGACTGGTTTCAGCTTTCACCTTTCTGGAAGTTGTCAAATATACGCCGGTTGTAGTGAAAAATATGACGTACGTGCTGCTGAAAACGATAGTCATATTCAGTGGCGCACGCAGGATTCCATTTCGGGGGGTCAGAGCCCTAAAAGCGGGCCCCCTTGTGAGCGGGCCCCCACCCGTTTTTAGAAAACTTCGCGGATTTCGGTCACTTGTTTTTGAGCGGGCCCCCTACAGCATAGGACCTGAGACATTATCATTTTCTTGTCAATGTCGTGTGAGGTGACTGCGTCTGCTACTGATGTGCGAATTTTAGGTGCGTGTGCTACTGATGTGCGGTACAACTGTCGAGAGTAAATTTGACGAAATGAGGTAAATGACAACACAAATTATATTTTACAGGTTAGGCAGGTTAGGCAGTCCGATCCCCGGTAGTTATGTCATCATCATCATCGTTGGGGTTTTAGAGCGCCGCGACTACGTCATTCGCGCTCACCATCATGTTGCCAAAAGTTGTCATAAACCATTTCCTGAAGCAACAATGGATAATGTAAAGAATACGTATCAATATCAAATACGCCAGCATCAAGAATTTGCAAGGATCGGGCCCTGTTGTGACCGGGCCTTCGTTTTGACCGGGCCCTATATCACGTCTTTCCCAGCACCGGGCCCCTGCCTCGATCGGGCCTGACCAAGACCGGGCCCCTACCAGAAACGGGCCCGTATCAAGAATATGCGAGGACCGGGCCCTGTTATGACCGGGCCCTCGTCCTGACTGGGCCCCCATGCCACGCCTTTGCCAGCACCGGCCCCTGCCTCGATCAGGCCTGACCAAGACCGGGCCCATACCAGAAACGGGCCCGTATCAAGAATATGCAAGGACCGGACCCTGTTGCGACCGGGCCCGGTCCATGACCGGGCCCCGTATCACGCCTTTGTCAGCACCGGGCCCCTACCTCAATCGGGCCTGACCAAGACCGGGCCCCTACCGGAAACGGGCCCCTCAGAAATGCGGGCCCCTCAGAAATTTCGGGGGGTCAGCTGACCCCTTTGACCCCCCTGCGTGCGCCACTGGTCATATTTGTTTTCTTGAAAACTGCACTTAAAGGAAATAGTTCACCTTTAACATTAGTTTTAAACTGAGATAGCAGTTTTGTAGCCTGTGTTGGGAAACCCCTATCTGCAAGTTTAATTGACTGAAAAGACTCTCCAGACGAATATATTTGAGTTTTTGGCGAAAGAATGCGGTGCTGGCGAAAGAATGTTGTACTGGTTCTAGCCCGGGCAGAGGCTATTTCATCAGCCAATCAGCTTGCAGCTGGTGCTAGTAAGCGAATCGCCTGCCGCCGGTTGGCACATCTCCAATGCGAGTCTATCTTTACGAGACTACTTTCGAATCTGATTGGCTGAACCATTTTTTACATTCGCGTGACGTCAGGACTCTGACTCAGAGAGTATGCATATAGTTTTGATAAACAATACAAATGTACGGCCTTCTGTCCTGAATCGGCGCGATATAAGGCCATTTTTGACAATATCAAAAGAAATTGTATTAAACAATGTAATCAAATCGTGTTGGGTAAAAAATTTCCAAGGTGAACTATTTCCTTTAACTTCTAAAAATTAAGTTTTTCATATTTGGTTTGATGACGTCATATTGAGCTATAGACCGCCGCTGATTGGCTGACAAAGTGAGATTGGCTGAAAACGTGTCTGTCAGCCAATCCGCGGCTGCACCAGCCTGGAGTCATTTTGCAAATGGTAAATTAAATTGCTTAAAAACGGTTAAGTTTTGGGAAAAATGACCTTAGTAATTTAAACATTTCAATAACGGCCCAAGATAATGGATATCTCAGTTTAAAACTAATACAAAGGTGAAACATTCATTTTAACGCTCGAGCAAGCGAAAGCTGATGACTTAAAAATGTTATCAGACTTCCACGACCCTTTCCCCCAAAAATGGGGGGAAAATGACCGGTCTGGAATTGCCGGCGTGTCACTGTGCAATGCGTTGAAATGTATGACACCATACGAGTGGCCAGTGAGTCACAATTATTCTGCGACACGCAGAGTCACCTGTAGGCTGTACTTTTCCACGATGATTCAGCAGCTGTGGCCAGACACGTTGACCGCAGCCGGAACCGGGCGAGCTTTCGCAGCTCTGCGGCTGTGTCTGAGTCACAGCCAGCCGGCGGGCTGTCCGTGTTTGGCGGTCCGGGGCTGGGGGTGACCGTGGCCGTCTCGCCGGTGCCCCCGATCAGCTGACCGGCCGGGCCGCCGCCGCCGGGCCTCCGTCCGATGGGCCCCATCGACCCGCCGCCGCCGCCGCCGCCGTCGCAGCTGACTGAAGAGCTGGGACAGCCCGATCGGTCACCGACCAGTCGCCGGGGAGCTCCGCCGGCGGGCCCGGCCCGGCCCAGACCAGCCACGCCCGGTCTGCGGCGGCTGACACAGCCCAGACCTGCAGAGCGTCCGGCTGGACACGCCACGACTATTGGCCGGGGCAAACAGCTTCTGGCTCTTCGATTGTTATTACCTTTAAAACCCATTCTTTTCCGTGCAAGTTCGAAAAATAGGCAAAATAAACGCATATATCGATACAAGCCTACAGCAGAATACGTGTTTGTTAATCCGCGAGTTACTGGGGTATATTTCATAACGCGACTTACTGGGGGGGGGGGGGGGGGGGCTATTTTTTGCCCCCCCCCCCCCCTCGGATCTCCGGAACTACTGGACCGAATGTAAAAATTCAAACGGCATTCGATAGCCCTTGGAAATTTATCGAGAGAAACATAATATTGTGGACCTCGGGGTCACCAATGACGTCACAGGTCAGGTCAAGTTCAAAATGTTTGACCGTGTCAAAAGGTCTCGATGGATGGAATTGTCGCGCAAAATTGCGATATTAAACGCATAAGCTGTCGATAAATCGGTATGATTCGTGTGTCGGATACTTCTAAGTACCTTTCTAAGCTGTTTATGACCTTGGGTTAGGTCAAGGTCATCCGAGGTCACGAGGTCAAACTGCAGATTACGGTCATTAGGCGTTGTAACACATGTTTATGGGTTTGTTTTTCGTCTAGAATGCGAAAAATGACCTTATAACATTGTTTGTTCCATATAAATAGAAGTAAAAAGCAAAAATGGAAATGCGTTTTTTATGCATAGTAATGCTGTGAGAGGTGGTCGATTTTGGTCATTTGAAGGTCATAACCCAGTCATTTTTGAAGATATCGACTTTAAATTTGGTACAAATATTAAACGCATACGTCTCGATCACATATATTCCGGTTTTTTATATTTCTGATTTTTTCTTGAAAATTTTGTACAAAAAAAATGTATTTGGATTTCTCAAAATTTTGAATTAAAATAAAACTCAAAAATCCTAGACACCAGTTTGATAGCCCGGTCGATTGTCAGTAATTTGATTTAAAACAATTGAGTTTATCTCAAACATCGTACCTTTGACAGCGTTTTCCGCAAACCATTATTTTGCAACAAAAACCGAAGAACATGACGTCACTCTGACGTCATTCCCAGTTGACCTATCATAGTCTCATATTTTTACTTTTGCCAACATGTATAGAATTGATGTGAGAGAAGGTACTGCAAGTTTGGTGACAATACCGGTGTTCGTTTAGGAGTTATTGCAAAATAACGGGAGGGGGGGGGGGGGCAAAAAATAGCCCCCCCAGTAAGTCGCAGGTTAAAGGTGGAAAGGAACCAATAGTATATACCGGATAACTAATGCCGAAACATTATGTACGATATTTAAAATTCTGTCGGCGATCTTTTTTAACAGGAACATGTTTGATCAATTATTTGTCTTTTAACCCGCACCATGTCGAGGGGTGGGGCGTTTAGACGCCCCCCCCCTCCCCCAAAGTTTTTTTCGGGAATAGCAGGAAAACGGGGGTGCTGCGCGCCGCCGTTCCTGGCATAGCTGTTTGGGCATCGATTACCCACATGGTGTGTGCAATTTTTAATATCAGATCATCTCTGGGCAGGTCGCCAGATCAGGTCAAGTGATCCCACCTCCAACAAGTTTGCTGTCGTGTCACAGCCATAGCTTTTGACAGAGCGGTTACCAACTCACAGGATCTATTTAGTTAGGCCATAAGCAGGGGCGTCGCCACATATTTTTTAGATGTCCGTGAAGTTAGCGACTTATTTAGCGAGGACCTCCAATTTCTATTACAAAAATGACATATGTGATCAATTAGACCACGAGGAACACGAACCTGATGTTTGTTTGTTTTTATAGCACGTGTCCCCTTCAAGGTAAAAATCAAGTTCAAAGGACGCGGAACTGAAAAAGTGCCAGAAGTAAACGCTTGATTTTGACTTTTAAACCAAAATGTAGCTCAGGGCAAGTTCTAGGCCGCACATCGAAAACCAAATTAATCGAGGTTCAACTTCAAGGTCAAAATCAAGTTTAAATGACGGGGAACTGAAAAAGTGCCATAAGTTACCGCTAGATATTCATGAAAAAAAAATATATAGTTCAGGGCAAGTTCGAAACGCACATGGAAAACCAAATTAATCCTGGGTAAACTTCAAGGTAAAAATCAAGTTCAAATGACTGGGAACTGAAAAAGTGCCAGAAGTTACCGCTCGATTTCGATTTGTTTCCCTCAAAATGTAGCTCAGGGCATGTTGTACCCGCACATCGAAAACCAGGTTAAAAAAATCAAAATCGAGCGGTAACTCCTGGCAATTTTTCAGTTTCCTGTCCTTTGAATTTGATTTTGACCTTGAAGAACACGTGTTATGGGAAAACAAACATCAGATTCGTGTTCCTCGTGGTCTAATTTATCACATATATCACATCACATATGTCATTTTTATAGAAATCGGAGGTCATCGCTAAATAAGTCGCTAACTTCACGGACATCTTACTTAAGTTGTATTTATCAGCCCGTGATCTGTCCAACGGGAGTGCGTTTCAAGCGCAGCATGTTTTTCGATAATAATTACTTGAACCAATAGCAAGCTTTACCGACCCGAATGGGGTGTCAGCAAAATTTCCGCCGCCAGGGGCGCTGGGCAGCAATGTGACTCAAGCGGCGATTGCCGCCAATGACTGTGCATTAATTGCGATGTCACCACAGATGGAACTTACTGTTTGAAACACTGCTAAACAACATACTCACCTTCGATTGAGCAGAAGATCGTATTGTCGACACCTGCTTATGACATCCTGCTGGAGCAACACAGACCGTCATTCTCTCCAGAATTTTTTTTTATAGTAAAATACACAAACTTTCATATAAAATACGGCAGGACCAACGGCTTGCTAAGTGCGGTGGCATATGGTCTAATTTTATTCCCTGCTTAGTGCCACTCCTTCAGCTCCTCTTGTTCCTTCTGCGGCGCCTGCACCATCGCTCATTCCCATCACCATTTTGTGTGGCCTTGATCGTATGATACATATAAATAATGACGGTAAACTAAAATACTGCCGTTAACCCGAGCCGCAGCCCTCGCCACCGAAGACGACGGCCGGCCGCGGCGAGACGACATGGTCGATCGCCTGCTGGGGCCGGACGCCCATATGACGGCTCGCCACGCATGGCTGACTTCGGGGCGATTTTGTGCAACCCCAATTATTTATATCATCAAAAAATGGCAGCATTTAACTCAGAAAGCTTCAGCGAACCACATGAGACTTGGCTCTTTAGCATTTTCCATCGTAACTATTTTTAGAGCCACCCTCAAACAGTGCATTGTCGCCAATGGCAGTGATCGCCGCTTGGGTCACATTATACATCAGCGCCATCTACATCCTTGTTAACTGACATACCCCATTACGCCGACCAAAATAGGTATTACAGCGTTTTATTAAAACAGTATTTATAACTTTCATGTTTGTAAATACGCGTACATTTTGGGTGACATGACATTTTCCTCTAAAGAATATTTGTGCTTAATTTATGTATTTACTTATTTAGAATAAGGTCACTGGTTATTTAATTAATTCTCATGGTCGGTATTTTACACAATTAAGCTAGGATTAATTGTCCACAGGCATTATCTTATTTGTAACACATTTTCTCGTTACAAATAAGATAATGCCTTGTTATCTTGTTATGGTTCGTTAAATGGTGCCTCTATATTCACCTTTTGATTTATGTTTCTGCATTATCTTATGCAACATGTATGGTATCAAATTGATCGAGTCTCAATTTAAAAATGAAATACAAACTTTTTATATTTCGAAAATGATTGTTTTGGGGAAATATAAAAAACAAGTACATATACTTCTTTCGGAGTTCATGATCGGTGTTTTCCCTTCACTATTGGAAGCGCGACCTATCTGGCGCTTTTCTTTCAATCTGTTCAACGTTGAATACACTGAACCACAAATGGCGTTGCGCCGTGAAGCGGACAATGTCTTTGTAAACAAATCGCCGACACTAAATAGGTCGCCGTTGGGTGCATAAGTGAACTTTCGATTTAATTGCCAGTTTTCCATTTTTTTTCTTTTGGAGAAATGATTATTTGTCATGATAAGCATAGTGTTATATACAGTCAGAGACAAAACAATACAAAACTCCTAATGTTGAAAATAAATTAGCCAATTTTCACAAATTGAGGGTCGCAACCACTAACTAGGCTGTCGTTGGGTGCATAAGTTAACTGCTAATTTGGTTACACTTTTATTCCATGTTTGTTGATTGTTAAGGATAGTATGGCACATAATCACAATAGACAGAGTGCAAGACATATTTTCCATTCAATTTTGTAGAAAAAACATTACGAGAGAAGCCCGGAATTCGATGGGGACCGAAATTAGTTACCAAGTACTTGCGAGTACCGGTCGTTAGAAGCGTGGATCGCTTATCATACCAACTTTGACTTGAAATATCTCTCGGTAGAAATTGTTATATGCAAAATGTGAGCAATTTACAATATAATTTGGCCTCGTCTGTCGATTTCAAGTAATAACTCAATTGTGAGTTATCCATGACAAATATGGAGATAATGATGACAGTAAGTCAATATATTTTACACAAAGTTTTCGGTAACAAATACCATGTTCACTGTGATTGAGTGCAGGAATGTCAGGTCATCATCACAGATATAAACCGTCTAAAGATTCTCCAAAACAACATATTCATGCGAGTATTTCACCACGATCTCACAGCTAAACTAACCGCAGAGGAAGCCAATGTTATAAAACCATTTCTGGAGTTAAACGTTTCCCGAGATCAGATATGGGCTGCCTCTAAAAAAAAATCATGTTTGCTTTTTCATATTCTTTTCTAGTATTCTAGTACCCTCCCAATCAGGTTAGTGGTTGCTCTGATCAATATGCAGAACAATAGCGTTTGAAGTATGGTGAAACCTAACATCACGTGTATGTTCCTTTAATCTAACTTCACCCTCCTACCCGTTGCACCCACGCCAACAGCAACAAAGAGGATTATGTCCACCTTTACTCTGGTCATAACGAACGAGTGAGAGGAGTGGGATAGTGATAGGCTTCTTTTTAAGAACTTTTAGAATTTGCGACCATGAATACTTGAACGATGAAATCGAACATATAATGGACACAAATTTATTTGTTTACACCCTGACCCCATATAATGGCCCTTAGACGAAATTCAGGTCAAGGTCAGGTTGCATAAGGTCAAAATTTGAAATTGATTAATATAAATAAAAAGTAATGTTTCTGGACCAGTTTTATTTAATAATTACAGTGGTATCATTTATTTGCCTGGATCTGGTAATTAAAAGCCATAAAATGCAATTTCAACCAATTGCGTCATGGGTTAATCATACATGGGAGCCACAAGTCAGTAAAGAAAAATATTTTACTTTGAAATTTGGTTTGGGCATCGTTCATTCTTGGTTATCCAATATATATTCCGTTGTTTATATCTTTTAAAATTTAGATTTTGTGGGATTTTCCCTAAACAAATACGTTTTTTAGGTCAAAAACTAACAAAAATGCAAATCTGAGAAAACCTTTTTAAAGAAAATGCCATTTTCATTCATTTGACTTTTTTGCAACTTGCTTTATAACTCGATTTTCTACGGTTTTTCAAACATTTATCGTTTTCCACCAAAAATGGCATGCCCTAACGTCACTAAAACGTCATTATCCCCCAAACTACTTCACTAATTTGCATGGCATCAGTTGAGAAAACTACAGGGAGGCGATCTAAAAATTAATCGATCAAAAATTAGGTCGTGACGTCGTCAAAATGGGCGGAGCATGCCCTTATAAGGAGATCCGATCTAAAAATTTAATGTTTTTCTGACATTTACATCTTTAAACACCATATCACCCCTCAAAAAATGCCCATCACCCCTGGCATTTTTCTCTTCGGTTGAAACTGCACGAATCGCGCCATCTTATTTTCTTGTACTTGTATGATCAGATCCCTACTTTGGCAGATATGGCCAAAGTAAGGGTCGGCGATCTCAATTTCGGCACTCTCAGCAGCCTCAGCGATCTAAATTTTGATTCGCCACCTGACTTCACGATCTAAAATTGGATTAGCTGACTGACGACCGATCTAAAAAAATATTTTACGCTGTGGTCGTTGCGTCGCGGAATCAATATTTAGATCGTCATTTACAATGTAATAAGGGCAATTGCCGAATCTGATCACATTTATTATTCCGATATATTGATGGACAACATGTTCTCCAACACTTTTTGACCTCCGAGTATGGGGACCTCCGAGTATAGACAACGTAAGTTAAAAAAAACGTCGCGTTTTGGCGCCGAAGTTTAAAGCGCTGAATAGCGTGCGTGGAACGCATTTCGACAGTATTTGAGGAATTGTGACTTGGACTTTGGTATCGTTGTTTTCCTTTTCGCCGTAAACATATAGCCAAATAAAGTTCACACTTTGTGAATTTGTAGGTAGGGTTAATATTTTTCATTGTCAAGGTTATTTTAAATTACTATAGCTTGGGATGACTACTTTGGCCTCATTTCATATCCAGACTCAAGTAATTTCAGATACCAATTTTAACCCGCGCGCGCGGCGGTGGAGTGTACATTTTACCCCCCCTCGTATCTTCCGAACCAATGGCTGCAGCGAGACGCGCAAGGCGGCGATCGAAAGCTCTCATGGAGACGAATATATTGCAGACCCGAAATTCTTAAAATAAGGTCACGTGTCAGGTCAGATCAGGTCAAAGGGTCAAACTTAAGGTATTTCAGCTTTACGGCCATACTTTCCATCCAAAGCCTTAGATAGCGACCATTATCGCCCAAGGTGCTTTCAAAGGTATCATGCATCTCCCGTATGAGCGAAAGTGAAATTGTAAGCAAAGGTCAAGGTCAATGTCAGGTCACAAAAGGTAACAGTTCTACGAAAGCCATACGACACATGTTGTATCGGTTATTTTACACGTATAATTCAATAGTACCGACCATTTTCACAACTTGACCCCATATAATGGCCCTTAGGTCAAGGTCAGGTCACAAAAAGGTCAAAAGTTAAAATCAATTAATATAAATACAAAAAGGCATGCGTCCAGACCAGCTTTGTCTCAGAAATACAGCGGTGGCATTTATTTGTCTGTATCTGGTCACTAAAAGCCAACAAACGTATTTTCAGAAAATGACGTCATGAGTTACTTATACTTAGGGAGCCATAAGTTAGTGAAAAATGAAGATATTGCTTTGAAATCTGGTTTGAATATCGTCCATACTTGGTTCTCTAATATATCTTCCGATGTTTTAAATATCTTTAGAAAAAAATACTTTTGTGGAATATAAAAACAAGATCAGTTCTTTGATTTTTTTTGGGGTCCAAAATCCGAAATGTTGAAAATTCGAGATAGCTTTTTAGAATAGAATGTTGTTTTCTTTCTTTTCACGTTTATTTTTGCGAATTGCATCAAAACGCTATTTGTTACGATTTTACAAACATTTAACGTTTTTCCACCAAAAATGGCATGACATGACGTCACTAAAACGTCATTATCTTCCAAAATACTTGACCATTTTTTTTTAAAAAAAATGTCAGAAGACGTAGAATTGATGCAGCATAAGGTACCGAAAGTGTCACTTCGATAACTTTTATCGTTTTCAAGTTATTGAGAAAATACAGGAGGGGGGGGGGTAAAATTTACCCCCCAGCGCCGCGCGAGTTAAATCTGACACCCATTTTGCACCATGCTTAGGGACTTATCCCGGTTAATTTTATGGGTGCTATGAGTAGAGGTTTCACATTTGTTTAGCATTTCCAACTAGTCAAGATCAGACTCAGCATGAACTCAGCTACAAAAAGTGTTTGAAAGCGACAGAAGAGGTAAAATTGGGGTTGTCTGGTTTTTACCACTGGCGAATCCAGGGGAGTGGGGGCATTAGGGGACAATGCACCCCCCCCCCCCCACAGGAGCATGGCGGGCATTCAATACAAGGAAGTCCCCCGCCCCGCGTGTTCCTGCATTGGCTGTAAGAAGTGATAATTAGGAAGAAGAAAGAAGTCCCCCTCCCCGGTCAATTACTTTCTCTTTGAGAACCCGACACCACTCCCCCCCCTACTCAACGATTTTTCGTGTTGACGACCGGACTCCACCCCCCCCCCCCCCCGGTCAACAACTTTTCGCTGCTAAAGGAGCGAAATTTTAGCCCCCCTCCCCCCATTCTCGGACCCTAGATCCGACAGTGAAATCCTTTACGCTGCCAAAATGACTGCACAATGATTTCGAGACATTTCTGGCGCTTTGAATACAAAACAATCCAATTACCAAACCATTTGAAACACGAAATATCTCCAAGGGTGTGATCGGCAACACGACGAATTCGCTCTCCGACGAATCCAACGAATTCGCTCTCCGACGAATTCGCTGTCTCGTGCGTTCTGTAACAGCACAATTATCAGCCGGTTTTGTCACTGCTGCGCCGTGTCATGGCTTGTGTAGTTATAGGGTCTTGGTTTGTGTGGTTATTTTACTTGTTTTCAGAAATCACGGTACTTTGAACTTTGTCAGTACTCAGCAACACTGCAGTCAATACTGCAATACTGAAGATGACGTTATGGCACACTGCAAAAGAAATTAGCCCTCCCGACGACTGGTTTGGAAATTCGCGCTCCGACAGAGCGAATTCGTCGGGCGAATTCACTCGTTTGCAGATTCGTCGTGTTGCCGAACACAAACTGAGCGAATATTCGGCGTCCGACGAATCACCGACGAATTCGTCTTGATTACGGCGAATTCGTCGTGTTGCCGATCGCACCCCAATTCTAACCTTAAAACAAGTCGACTATCATCACCATTTGGTAAAGAGAGGTGACGTCATCGGCTTTAGACCCCAATTCAAATACACGTGGGTTTTATTCGTTACAACTGCCAAGACCAAGCTCGATTTTTTTTATTATTAGACCTATGTGGTTGCTTTAACTGCTACCCTACTTAATTTCAATGCAAATCCAACAACATGGCTATCTCAACTCAAAACTAATGTTACGGTGGGAGTGTCCCTTTAAAGGAACATAAAGGTGATGTTAGGTTTCACCGTACTTCAAATGATATTGTTCTGCATATTGATCAGTGCAATCACTAACCTGATTGAGAGGGTACTAGAATACTAGAAAAGAATATGAAAAAGCAAATACGATTTGTTTACAGGCAGCCCATATCTTATCTCGGGAAACATTTAACTCCATAAATGGTTTCATAACATTGGCTTCCTCTGCGGGTAGTTTAGCTGTGAGATCGAGGTGAAATACTCGCATGAATATGTTGTTTTGGATAATCTTTAGACGGTTTATATCTGTGATGATGACCTGACATTTCTGCACTCAACCACAGCGAACATGGTATTTGTTACCGAAAGCTTTGTGTAAAATATATTGACTTACTGCCATCATTATCTAAACATTACTAAATTTTTGTGGAAAAGGGTGAATATTTGCCTTTAAGGAGGTCAGTAAAGAGCACAATAGAGTTGGGACAATTTTGTAGGGCACCAATATTTTGGACAAAAAACAGTTTTTTTTTATTTCATGTCAATTTATACAAAAATGGATAAAACTCAAAACGAACTAAAAAAAAATAATAAAAACTAAAAAAGATGAGACATGATATTTGAAGTTGCGACGTCACAACCTAGCTTAAATCAGCGGCATTTTCTGCGCGGCGGTGACAAAACTTTTCTAAGGTAAATGCAACGGAGAGTTGCACGATGTATAGGCATCCGAATCAGAGCGTCTGAGGCACGATTCATTTCGAAGAGTCTATGTCTTCTGCAGTCAATGTTTTAGAGTCGTATTCTATCATACCTTTAGGGTCTAAAAATCCTAGGTCCTAAACGTAATAGTTCAGAGCCGGAGTCGTTTTAAGAAGTAACCGCACGAACATGCAGCGCGAGATGCAGTAATTTCTTAAAGAGAAATAATGACCTTTTCCCACAAAAATGGAGTTAGCACTTGAAATCACCAGACGAGATCAAAATATATTGTAAATTCATCACATTTTGCATGAAAACTTTCCTCCCGAAAGATATTTCAAGTTATAGTTGATAAGCGTTCCACACTTTTAAAGTGACACTCCCACCTTAACATTAGTTTTGAGTTGAGATAGCCATGTTGTTGGATTTGCATTGAAATTAAGTAGGGTAGCAGTTAAAACAACCACATAGGTCTAATGAAAAAGAAATTCGAGGTTGATCTTGACAATTGTAACAAATAAACCCCACGTGTATTTGAATAGGGGTCTAAAGCCGATGACGTCACCTCTCTTTACTACATGGTGATGATAGTTGACTTGTTTTCAGGTTAGACTTGGAGATATTTGCGTGTTTCAAATGGTTTGGTAATTGGTTTGTTTTGTATTCAAAGCGCCATAATTGTCTCGAAATAATTGTGCCATATTTTGGCAGCGTAAAGGATTTCTGTATAGCTCTCTAGAGCCCAATATGACGTCATCAACCCAACTATTAAAACTTAACTTTTTATGAAATTGAGCACTGTTTGCGAGAAACAAATGTCATAATCGTGTTCGGCAGCAATTACTTCATATTTTGCACCACAAGCGGCGTACATTTTACAACTTTTGGGAAGGTGGGAGTGTCCCTTTAACGATCGGTACTTGCAAGTACTTTTGGTCCTCATCAAACTGCGGGCTTTTCCCGTATTGTTTTTTTACGCAATGGAGTGGAAAATATATTGTGCGTTCTGCTTGTTGTGATTATATGCCCGGCGATCTTCTAAAACTAACAGCGGTTGGAAAAAGTGGCAATAAAATCAAAAGCTCATCGATGCACATCAACGGCGGCTAAGTTAGCGGTTGCGACCCTCAATTTTTGAAAATCGATTCATTTGTTTTCAACATTAGGAGTTTTGTATAATTTGTCTGTGGCTGTATATAACACTATGCTTTATATTATCATGAAAAATAATACTTTTTCCCCAAAAAACTAACAAACAATAACACAAAACTGGCAATTCAATCGGAAGCTCATCGATGCACATCGACGGCGACCTATTTAGCGTCGGCAATTTGTTTACAAAGTCATTGTCATGCTTCTCGGCGCACTTAACCATTGTGGCGAGTTGTTCCTGATTAGTATACCCAAATCCCGTAGCAGGCTTTGTTAATGACGTCACTGGTATCATTTTTGTGTAGCATTGCAAAATATATCTGATTTTGAGTTTAAAGCTAATTAAAGACTTATTCAAATTATTGTTTTAAGTTGGATTTTTCTTGTTAATCATTATTAAAAGTATTTTAAAACTGTATTTCATAGTAGTTGACACTTCAGAAACTTATGACGTAATAATATTGTATCCAATATGCATTTCCCTCGCCTTTTGCTATTGTGGCGCAGTGCCGAGTGCTTTGCGAATACTTGCTTGCCTGGGGTTCAAATAATTCCGCCCTTATTTCATTCGAGTTGGTATGGTTTGCATGTTGTTGTTATTCATGACTTATACTGATAGTCAGTCATGCATCACGGATGCTTGACGGATCAGTTTGATCGGAAACGTCACAGAGCCTCCAAAAATGCCGCACTCGATGTAAACAATGGTATGGAAGGACGAATTTGTCAATGACCTTCATGAAGTACACAAGGTACTTGTTTTGTATTTTTCCAGACTTACAACTTTGAATTTGGGAATTATTTAATTTAATTTTTAAATTTAAATAAAATAATTTTAAAACCATAACGGTAGCCTAAGAAATTGTTGGTAACAAAATCAAAAGGTCATTATTTCCCTTTAAAAATAATGACCTTTTGATTTTGTTAGCAACAATTTCTTTGGCTACCGTTATGGTATTAAAATGATGTGATCTAAATTTAAGAATTAAATACAATTATTCTCTAATTCAAAGTTGGAAGTTTGGGAAAATTAATCATCGGTATTTTCCCTCCACTATTGGAAAGCGACACATCTGGCGCTTTTGTATCCATCTGTTCAACGTTGTTGAATGGGCACTTCGAAACAAATTGCCTACACTTATTAGTCGCCGTCGACGTGCATCGATGAGCTTCCGATGTAATTGCCAGTTTTGTCAATGGTTGTTAATTGCAAAGGATGGACGGGTATATAATCACAACAAGCAGAACGCAAAATACATTTTCCACACCATTGCGTACAAATCAAAAAGCAATACGGGAAAAGCCCGGAGTTTGATGGAAACCGAAAAGTACTTGGCAAGAACCGGTCGTTAAAAGTGTGGAACGCTTATCAAGATTAACTTGAAATATCTCTCGGAAGGAATTTTAAATGCAAAATGCGATGAATTTATATCATATTTTGGCCTCGTCTGTCGATTTCAAGTGCTAACTCATTTTTTCTTGTGGGAAAAGGTAGGGGAAATAATGACCTTTTGATTGATTTATCTGCACTATTTTAGTACACATGTATGGTATCAAATTGTTCGCATCTCAATCTAAAAGTGAAATAACAACTTTTTATATTTCGAAAATTACATTATGAAAATTAAAAATATGTACTTATATATGGTGACGAACAGTGTGATCCATCACTATCACCGGTTTGAATGTTGATTTGTAAACAAGTCATAGTGTCAGAAATGAAGTAAGTGCGCCAAGAAGCGTGAAAACGTCCCTGCTTGGTCAATGAAACAAATCGCCGACACTAAATAGGTCGCCGTTGTGTGAATAAGTGAACTTCCGATTTCATTGCCATGTTTTCATTGTTTCATGATGATGTTTTTTTAAAGATAAAAATAATGATAAGAAAGTGTAATAAGCCTAGTGTAATATACAGCCAGAGACAAAACAAAACAAACCTCCTAATGTTAAAAATACATGAACCAATTTTCACAAATTGAGGGTCGCACCCACTAACTAGCCCGTCATTGGGTGCATAAGTTAACTGCTAATTTGGTTGCCTTTGTATTCTATGTTTGTTAATTTGTATAGGCAGTAGGGTACATAATCACGATAAACAGAGTGGAAGGCATATTTTCCATACCATTTCGTCAAAAAGCAATACCGGATTTTGGTGAACACCGAAATTCGTTACCGAGTAGGTACTTGGAGACGGTCGTTAAAAGTGTGGAACGCTTATCAACTTTAACTTGAAATATCTTTCGGTAGGAATGTTTATATGCAAAATGTAATAATTGGCAATAAATTTTGGTCTCGTCTGTCGATTTCAAGTGATAACTCCATTTTCGAGATGGGCTCCGTTTCGGTTGAGGCACAGCTCTGCCCTCTGCCTCGGACTCACTACTGCTTACGGGCACATGCCGGCGGTGATGGCCCGCACTGCAGCTCCCACGGCTCTCTTTAGTTGCTTCCTGGTCTGGAGATTCTTCTTAAACACCTAAACACCACTCTTTTAGGTGCCTCCACAGGTGCCCCAGAAACCACTTGCAAAATGCGACCGTGCACTCAATGTTGCTATGCGCTTCTGTGAGTCCAGAACTTGTATGGATAGAGATCTAGATCATCCCTAGGACCCGTTTGGCTGTAGCGATCCGTTAAAATGCCTTTGAACTTCCGTTAAGATGATTGATTTAGTCACAAGGTAGAATTCAACAATGTTAAATTGATGCTTATTTCTGTAAAGCCGCATGATTACAAATGAAATTACATCTGGCTAAATTCTCCGTTTCACGTGCTTTGATTTCCGTGCGATAAGTATGCTGTTTAAGTTTCTGTTGAATCTCCATATTAAAAATAAATGTGTCAACCGAGCCGCGCAAGACTACCTTACGGTAACTTTGATCGCCTGAACTATTGCCAGATCTGACGTCACGACCAATCAGAGAGCAGAATTCTAAATTGCGTAAATATACTTAATTATTTTAAATGTACTGCCAATTTGGAGGAATTTATAGTAAAGTGACACTTAAGAAAATATGTTTATTCATTTGCTTTGTATCAAATACGTAAACACACTGGGTTAGCTAACCTGCAACTATATACCTCGCTCCACTCGAAGTTTGCGGCCGAAGCGCTTTCAGCAATTTGCACTTGAATGGAAAACAAATGCATAGATATTTTTTTTTTCTCGCGTGCTGTTATTATTAAAGCGCTTCGGCCGCAAACTTGGAGTGGTACGAGGTATAGTCCATTACATTTATCAACCTGTGATCCGTCAAACGAGAGTGCGTTTCAAGAGCAGCATGTTCTTCGATAATAATAGTACTTCAGAACCAATATTCGGTGGCTATTGCAAGCTTTACCGACCCGCATTACGCCGACCAAAATAGGTATTACAGCGTTTTATTAAAACTGTATTTATAACTTTCATGTTTGTAAATACGCGTAAAGTTTGGGTGGATATTAGTCAGAAATGACTGCGCTTCACAGCCGTATAACTTGTATCGTTCAACACCCTCAGGTATTGACGGCATGGCGGTGTAATCAGAAAACAGTTTTAAAATTGTCAAATTTTATATCCCAAGTCGATTTAAATGCGACTTGGGATATACAATTTCTTTGTATCTCAAGTTGCATTTAAATGCACAGCATTTTAGTAAACTTTCGGTGAGGCAGTTATAACATACAGAAACAGCGGGGCGTCCGTTTTACACGGTTACCTCATTCCGTTTTACACGGTTACCTCATTCCCTGGCCCCGCTCTCCCCTGTTAAATTTTCCAACAAAACATTTTTGCTATCAAGTGAAATTAAAACGTCATCTCGCGTTCTTTATTTTGTTTAACGTTATTTTGAGCATTATTAAACGTTATTTTCTGCGCACATTTATTAGAGTTTTTACCTTACCTATGTATGCTCTTTATAGAATTAAAGCAACCCAAGGAAGGGTTAAAAATAAACTTTCGACAACAAATATTATCAAATACTTGGAGGGCTCACGTCCGAAAATACACTTAAGAACTTTTTCATTGCGTTCCATATAGCGAATACTAGGTTAAAACTGTATTTAATTATTGCGTTATAATAGCGTCTTTAAGTGTATTCAAGTGACTGGATAATTGAAACAAAATATATTTGTGTTCCTCAAAGGACTCTGCTTGATATTTACTATACAATTATAAGATAGGCAATTATGAGCCTCCATTCTACAAATACAATCATATGAAAATTTGGCAAGAAGGTTCCTATGATAAAAACAGTAACGCATTACCAATATCCCCTGAATGCGCAGGTGTACTTTTAACAAGTACCTACCTAGGGTAGGTATTTATATACTATATATAATATAGGCAACTATATTATATACTATGGTATACTATAGGTAGCTTCATGAAAACGCTAACTTCGTGATTTGCGATATCGCATATTTCTAAAAACGCGTTGTCGCCGTCATCGCCCTTTTCCGGAAGCTTACAGGACACACAAGCAGGATATGTTGTTTGTTTTGGGATTCCTACTTCAATCTGGTCGTGTAATGGCTCAAAATGTTTCCTGTGTATTTTCACTTCCCTTTAGTGATTTGCTTTCTATTTACACTTCCAGTTTGAGGGCGACAGCGATCCTCGTGGCCGTGCTGCTGCCTGTGTCCTGATGAGGGTTTCATTGATGCCAGACATATTTTCGCCGCCATTCTACATTTTTGCAAAATTTGACAAATTGATTTTTTGGTCTCGGTTCCTAACTTTGCGAACCCTAACTTCGCGATATCTGCATACAGCTTTGACCGTGTTAACCCTCGCCCTACGGGAGTTTTTTCACCTTCGCTCTACGGGGGGGGGGGGGGGGGGACTGACAGGCCCCCTGGTAACTTCCAAACCAAGCAACTTAATTAAAGCAATGCGGTAAGAACCAGCATGTTGCCTGTCATGAGAGGAATCTAACAGTATGCGATTTTTAGGCGTCAGGTCAACGGGTGACCTTCCAGGTCCAGTGAATTGCCTTGGATTTACCACGTCCAAAACAGCGATTTTGCTCTTCAGAAAACCCCAAAATAAGAAATTGATAAATGTAAATAAAAAGGCATGTTCCTAGACCAGTTTTGGCTCAGAAATACAGAAAAGGTAAATATTTGTTCGTATCTTGTATTTTTTTTAAACGTCATCAGTTTCTTACACTTAGGAGCCATCACTCAGTCAAAAATAAAAATATTGCTTTGAAATTTGGTATGGGTATTGTCCATGCTCAGTTCTCTCACATATATTCCGGTTTTTCTAACATCTTTGACAAAATTGAAAAAAATGACTTTTTTGACAAGATACGAACAAATAATTACTTTTTCTGTATTTCTGAGCCAAAACTGGTCTAGGGACATGCCTTTTTATTTACATTTATCAATTTCGAATTTTGAGGTTTTCTGAAGAGCAAAATCGCTGTTTTGGACGTGGTAAATCCGAGGTCATTCACTTGACCTGGAAGGTCATCCGTTGACCTGAAACCTAAAAATCGCATACTGTTAGATTCCTCTCATGACAGGAAACATGCTGGTTCTTACTGCATTGCTCTAAGTTGCTTGGTTTGGAAGTTAACAAGGGGGGCTGTCAGCCCCCCCGTAGGGCGAAGGTGAAAAAAGCTCCCGTAGGGCGAGGGTTAGAACTGCAAGTACATAGAGCAGCGGGATTTGGTTCACCTGCGACGTTGACCACTATGCTGTGGGGATGTGTTGATAGATGTCCATTAGGAAAGGAGAAGCCTCCGTTTGTTTAAGGCCACTTTATTCGACAGGTTATGTTATGATTTGTGAACTGCTTTGAAGGTGCAGGTACAGCGCCTCTTCTAAACGAGACAGACTCTCAAAAATTATACAGACGCACGCTCGAACATCCCCCAACTCACGGCTATAGTGTAATTATTCTGTATATTCCTAGTTTGTGGTTATATTTGTTACAACAAAAAAACAAGAATCACGAAGTTGAAATCGGGCTTCACGAAGTTTCACACCAGAATACGAAGTTTGGAGTTTTTTCGTTGAAATTTTTGACGTCATTTTGTGCGAAATGTGGCAATGGCAGAAACGTCGCTGGGTGACTTAAAGCACCGCAATAGATCCCTCATTCTCCAGGTGTCGAAGATTTGGGATTTCCTCCATTCCATTCGGCTATGGGAGTACATTTGCATGTTTTTTTCTTCTCATGAAGTTACCTACGTTTACCCTATGTTTAAAATATGTTGTTATTCGAAATTGAATTTGATAAAATGCGACTTCGAATTGTAAGTTTTAAAATATTATTTCACTCTGAAGAATGCGTTTCAGCACCAGCACTACATTACACACTACAGCACTACAGCACCCAACCAGCACTACATTACACACTACAGCACTACATCACCCAACCAGCACTACATTACACACTACAGCACTACAGCACCCAACCAGCACTACATTACACACTACAGCACTACATCACCCAACCAGCACTGCATTACACACTACAGCACTACAGCACCCAACCAGCACTACATTAAACACTACAGTACTACATCACCCAACCAGCACTACATTACACACTACATCACCCAACCAGCACTACATTACACACTACAGCACTACAGCACCCAACCATCACTACATTAAACACTACAGCACTACAGCACCCAACCAGCACTACATTACACACTACAGCACTACATCACCCAAACAGCACTACATTACACACTACAGCACCCAACCAGCACTACATTACACACTACAGCACTACAGCACCCAACCAGCACTACATTACACACTACAGCACTACAGCACCCAACCAGCACTACATTACTTTGTTAGTATACATGAATCAAAATGCATTTTAGAGAATTAACGAAACATGTATGTACTAGTTGTACCTACCTGCCAGGGCCTCCTGTGAAATATTTTGCCTGGGGGGGGGGGGGGCAAGCAATTTTCCCGATCACCTTTCAAAAACAGTCACCTTTCAAAACGTACTGCAGTTTCGGTTCTGATGCCGTATGTTCAGGTTTCATGTAATTATTTCATTATTTTCGGCTTTAATGTAAAATGTCGCATGTAAAATGTCCTCTCAGATAGGCCGAGGGTTTTCTTTAGATCGACCGACTGCCCTCTCAGACCAGCCGAGGGTCAGGCTGACTCTCAGACTGACCGAGGGCCCTCTCAGACCAGCCGAGGGTACTCTTAGACTGACCGAGGGCCCTCTCAGACCAGCCCAGGGTCAGGCTGACTCTCAGACTGACCGAGGGCCCTCGTAGACCAGTCGAGGGTACTCTCAGACTGACTGAGGGCCCTCTCAGACCAGCCGAGGGTACTCTCAGACTGACCGAGGGCCCTCTCAGACCAGCCGAGGGTACTCTCAGACTGACCGAGGGCCCTCGCAGATCTGTTGGTGACCTATCTTGACCTGCTGAGGGTCTCCTCAGGCTTTATGTTGATCTGCCGGCTGCGAGCTCATTCGTGCCCAAGGGCCCACAGTCTCAAGAACGGGCCCTAACGCTCCTTGAGCCCAGGAAATTGGTTTGCCCCCCCTCTTTCACACACATATATACTAAAAATACCAAATTTGTGAATTTTTGAAAATTTCCTGATTACACCACCATGCCGTCAAATCCTGAGGGTGTTGAACGATAACAGTTATACAGCTATAAAGCGCAGTCATTGCTGACCAATATCGACCCAAAATTGACGCGTATTTACAAACATGGAAGTTATCAATAAAGTTGTAATAAAACATTGTAATACCTATTTTGGTCGGCGTAATGCGGGTCGGAAACGCTTGTAATAGCCACCGAATATTGGTTCTGAAGTACTACTATTATCGAAGAACATGCTGCGCTTGAAACGCATTCCCGCTTGACGGATCCCAGGTTGATAAATGTAATTTTCACCGATTTAGTGGAACCCCCAAATAAGTTAACGGCACCACCGACGCCAACGGCGTCGCCTCATCGCGCAGCGAAGAAAGCGGGGACCGCTTGTTTGCTACTAAATTAGCTATTATGTTTGTATTCACTTATTTTACCTCTCTTGTCCTTTAACCAGAGGCGTCGCTACCTTATACAAAGTGTGTATGTGTGTGTGTGTGTGTGGGGGGGGGGGGGGGGGGGGGTCCACTGCCAGGTGGGCGCCATACCCACTACCCAGAGGGGGGCGCCCCGGCCTAGACAAAACCCATGTTAAAGGTGAACGATTCCCATATATAACACCCATATATAAGCGAAAATTGACTTTTGATGAACTCTGGTGACCTCAACATTGACCGGCCTAAGAAATGGCCGGCATACTTTCGATAGAGCTTGTCTCGAGTTATCTAACGTCGTTTTGCGCTTATCGCTACACCGTGTGCTTTTTTTAGATCTTAGGGGGGGGGGGGGCGGCCATCCGCCCCCTCCCGGCAGTCTGTGGTTGGCGCGAACCCCGGCTGTGCGCGAGCAAACCCCGGATGTGCACATTAATTATGTTTTATTTATTGTATTAAAATATTACGCGTCTGCGCCCCTGCCCTTCCCGCCTCTGCCCTGTCGTGCCCTGCCTCTGCCCTGCCCTGCTTCACCATCTGTCTTGTCCTGCCCCACCTCTGTCTTGCTTTCCCCTGCCTTGCCTTGCTCTGCCCTGCCCTGCCCTGCCCTGCCCTGTCCTGCCTTGTCTCTGCCCCGCCTCTGCCCGTCCTGTCCTGTCCCGCCGTTCCCTGCCCCGTCCTGTTTGGCCCTGCTTGGCCCTGCTCTGCCCGTTGTCGCCACCATGTGCTGCCCCGCCCAGTGGCGCCGGCACAGCTTTGGCATTGGTGTGCTCTCGGTTAGATAAGTCATTTTAGATTACCCGATACAGAGCGAAAGTTTCGGTCAAATTGGCGAATGTTATGGTCAGGACTAGATAGAATAGTTTGAATAGCAATATAGACTAACGTGACTAAAATTTGCATTGGTCGACGAAGGGAACTGTTCCATATATGTTCACAGCGGTCGGAATCCACAATTTTGACAAAACAGCACCGGTAAAATTTTGACGGTGGCCTAAATTTTAGGGGTGGCAATGCCACCCCAGTGTCACGGCAGGGGTGGCGCCGCCATTGGACCTTCTGTGACCTGACCTTGACCTTGACCTTTGCTTACAATTTCAGTTTTGCCTATGCAGGAGATGCATTATACCTTTGGGAGCACTTTGTGCGATAATAGTCACAATCTAAGGCTTTGGAAGGAAAATATGGCCCAAAAACTCAAATACCTCGGTTGTCACATTTTGCCTGACCGTGACCTGACATGTTACCTAATTTTGACAATTTCGGGTATGCTTTAGAGACGTCTCATTGAGAGCTTTTAATTGCCGCCTTGCACGTCTCGCTGCGGTTATTGGTTCAGAAGATAACGAGGGGACAGAATCAGCCCCCCCCCCCCTCCAGTGTTCGGCTGAATCCCCAGCGGGGCGCGGGTTAATTTGTGTGATATGAAGACTTTCACGTTTATTTATATCGCTGATTCGAGTATGAAATTTGTTGTATAGCCACGCTGACAATTAGGTGGTCTCCCAGTGACGCGATTTCGCCTCGGACTGTGGGGGGGGGGGGGGTGAACTTCACTAGGAGGGGGGGGGGCTGCGCCTGCAGCCCCCCTAGTTAACATGTTACAGGAGGCCGCCCTGGTAGTGGTACCTATTAGTAAAGTAACCTGGGTGGTACCTACCTAGATATACATTTTCAATACAAGCACAATTATGTTCCAACTTCCAAATATACTTTGTTATGATGCCAATGCAATTTTTGCAATATTAGCGTGAAACGGAAAACAATAAATAAATAAAGATATAAAACAAAATATATATATAACTAAATAAAACTTGATTCGAGTGATTAAGTTGAATAATGTAGGCCACATTTCGGGGCAAGGTCTTTGCTGGGTGAACCAGGAATAGTGGGTCTATCGAATCACACATTTTCTCATTCTACATATTATCGAGTAGCCGGAACTGGATTACCAGCTAACCCAGACCGCACCCATCCCTTGCTCTTCATCCCGCCCCGACACCTGTCTGGGCGCGCCCCTGTCTGTTTCGCCCGTCGGCCGGTGGAGGCGCCACTGTACCCCGACCATCAGCTGAGCGGCCGGGCAGCGGGCCGAACCAGCTGACTGCGCAGTGCGCACCGGCGTCGGCCCACGTGGTCTGCCCGTGCGGCGGAGCGGCGCGGGCGGTGGCCGCTGTCAGCTGACGGCGGTCGATGGCGGTGGCGCCGGTCTGCCGCCGCCGCCGCCGCCCCGCCCCGCCGGCACACCCGGCAGCAATTTCCGGCGTGCCGGACCCGCCATCGGCCGAGATGACCGCCGGCGGCGCAGGAGCCTCCTCCAAGCTTCGTGAAACATCGACGACCTCGCCGCATCCGCCGCCGCCGACGGAGAAATGACCTCTCGAGGTCAGTGTTAGCGTCACCGCCGCTGCTGAGATCATGCCGTGCCAGGTCAGTGTTTCAAACTCAGCTGTAGTGCTTCTGACCGCCTGACCTAGCCCCCTTCGTCTGACCCCCCCCCCCCCCCCCCCCCCCCCGGGACCGTGCGGGCGCCGGGCTGCACCCCGCCCGGCGCCCCACCTCACCCCGCCCGCCCCGTCGCCGTCGGCCGGGCCGGCGACGCCCGGCCGACGGCGACGGGGCACACGCTCCCATGGCGCCCGCTCGGATCGATCGGGCCGACCGTCGGCTGGAAAAGGTAGCCTCTCGACTCGAGTGACGATGGCGGCGTGACGTCACCCGACCCACCCACGTGACCTGGCCGGATAACAGCGCCGGCGGCCGCCTTGCCACGTCAGTGCAGCGAGTGGAGCGCGGCGGCAGCGGCGGCGGCGGGCGCGGCCTCGCCTGCCACTGAGGGCCACTGCCGGCCTCAGTCGGCGGTGTGGCGGCGGGCGCGGCGGTGGTGGAGGCCGGAGCTGGTCGACGACTCATGGGATCCAGCCCGCACGGCGTTCTGATTGTACTTCATCAGGTGTTCTGGTGATTTGTAACCGGCATCTGACGGAGTGCAAACGAATTGCCGGAGCGCGATCAGCGATTGAAGACTCGGGGACTTGTGGGAGACTCGGCAGGCGGCTCAGGGTGCGGCGGCGTGGCAATCGAGCGACATCCGGGTTCGGTTTCTGGTGTCGGTGTTCATGGCGCGGCCGTCGCGGCGCTTTCGTCGACGCTGCGCTCATGGCTGCAGCTCTCGTCGACTCGCCATCTGGCGGCGAAGCTCTGTTGCTAGGCCGCCGTCCGCAGAGGTGCGTATTCGGCGGCCGGGGCGCCCAGGCTGCCGTAGAATGGCCGCTCCATGGCCTAGAAGTGGGGACGGGCTCGGTTACCATGAAGTCTGTTCGGCGCAGCTGGCGAGCGGTCATTAGCTGCGTTTGCGTGCGGTGATTAGCTGCGTTTGCGTGCGGTGATTAGGGTAGTTCCCGGTGGCAGGCGGCAGCCAGCTGGTGGGCACACTTGCGAGCCGCCTCCGCAGCACCAGGCGAGGCGAGGCGAGGCGAGGCGTGGCGTGGCGTGGCGTGGCGGCTTCGCAGGTCCGAGGTCGCCGCCTTATTTAACGATCCCTGAAAAACGTCCTGCCGCCGACGGCAGACCGCGGCAGCTCGGCGGGGCTGGGGCAGCTCCAGACCGGTTATATAACGCCGTCCTTGGCGCGGCTATGACGGTGGCTCGGTAGAACAGCGGTCCGCTGATACAAAGACCGGCCAAGAATCGTGCGAATGTAGGGGAATGTGACTGGCGAACTCCATTCTCCGAACGCGACCTAAAAGCTCGTTCATTGGAAATACCGCTTCCACTCTTCTCGTAGAAAGCTCCGCCCTTTCAGAACACGACCCACAAAGCGGCAAGGAAGGAAATTCCTGTCTCGATTCGCGGCTGTTCGGTTGCCGGCGACACTCGGCGGCGGCGGCGGCCGGCGCCCTTCAGCCCCGAAGTGCCTCGTCACGCCGGCTTGCTGGCTGGCGGGCGGGAGGGCCGCGGCCAGCCGCGTGGCTGGGGACCGGGACCGGCGGCCGGCCGCGTGCCTGTGGCGCCCACCCGCCCTGCTGGTGGCGGTGACGAGAGATTCCGGCGCCGATGAGTCACCCGGCGTTGCCCAACTCGCTCGGCATGGGCGAGGCGCGATTCGTGGAGTTCGTGAGGCCACGGTAACGTCTGAGAACGTTCGGGAAACATTTGGAAACGTTTCTCGAATGTTAAACGTTTGGGAAGTCCACGGAGCCGGGCCTTCAGGCGCGTGACCACCACTGGGGTCACTGGGGATCAGTCTCCAGTAACATTTTCGGATTTTAACATTACGCCTATGGGCGTTGCATGGAAAGAATAAGACTTCGAAGTGCCTCCGTCCCCACCTACTTTCGGAAGGTGGTTACGCCTATGCGGGCCTTTACATATTGAACAGGTCAAAGTCTCGGCAATCGGCAGTCATTCTCCACTCGATGGGATAGTGGGCTGCTGCTTTGAACAGACAGGCCCACATTAAACCACATTAGTGCTCGGTGGGACATAAAGACTATTCGGCTGCCATTTTTGTCCGCCGCACGTGCATTTCGCAAAAATTACGTGCATCCATTGCAGCCACAAAGTTGCGAGTCTGTACCAGTGATGGATTTTTCGTTTCATGACCTGGTCCTGGAGAGTAAAAATCCATAGGTAGGTGGAGTATTAAAACAAACAAAATATTTGACAATTTACTTTACCTGGAAAGTACAAATTCCTCATTTATAATAGATATTAAATCCTTGCTAGGAAAATGGTATGCTATTTTAACTACAATGTCTGTAAGATCAGTCGAAAAGACAGCAAATTTCCAGAACAAAATGGAGAGAGCAAAATTCTTTGGACCCAAAAAGTCAGAAAATGGCAAATTCCCAGCATGGTCCGTGCATTTACCGAACGATTTGTTTTGACTTTTGGTAAAATGTTTCTGACATTTCAGTTAAACGTCATCTAGAAGAAACGAAAACATCGGAACTGCACCTAAGGCGCAATTACAAATTCGGAAGCTAATGGGTTAAGTTGGCTTGCAAGCAAACGGGTCTTTGCGAAACACTTTCGAAGTTTCTATTGGCTTTTTGCTGTCTTAACAACTCGCACAATGATACAAAATAAGAAGCAATCTTTTAAATAATTCTTGGCGAAATTCTGTTTTTTTTCTCCATGTTTTGGACCTCGACATGGGGTGGGCTATTGTGAGCTATTTTATGAAGAAAAAAGTTTGTTGTGCAATCGAGGTTTGTGAGACTTTTGAAAATACAAAAACGTGGCAGCTCAATATAGGAATGCTAATTTCCATCTAAGTAAGGACGAGGGCATAACATCGGACGGTCTTCCTCGGCTGGCTTCTGGTGACGTCTGCTGCCCTCTAATAACGTTTGAAGCGCTCCTTGGCGAAGTTGTCTTTAAACACAACTTCGTGTTTAAAGGGACTGTCTCACCTTTTTGAAAGTTGTCGAATCATACTTAATAGTATGTCTACATGTCAGGCGAGGTCAGCTGAACATGTTCGTTAACTTTTTTCTCTCCGAAAAATGCTTATCTTGGAAGATAATCAACCTTTAGTTTTAAGCGGAAAGTTGGGTTGGTGAAGTCATGGTTTTGTTTAATAACTGGGAAATCCTTTGTGCTGCCAAATGTATGGAACAATTTTTTGTCGACATCTATTGCTCAGAAAAACGGCGAACCACCCGGTGTCTAGATTGGCTAGCACTATCAGCTGGAGTTGTTGCAGCAGTTGGCCGCCAGGGACTGCTAGTGAGCCAGGGTGCTATGACGTCGCAAGCAAATGGTACCGCCAAATATTGATTGATTGATTTATAAATAAATAAATATTTAGCGTTAAATATTTAACTGGTACAATTTGCTTGCGACGTCATAACACCCTGGCTCACTAGCGGTCCCTGGCGGCGAACTGGTTCATCAACTCCAGCTGATAGTGCTAGCCTCTAGATGGCGAACCACCCGGGAATCGAAAAGTGAAAGACGAAAATATCCAAGGCTGACATTAAAACAAATCTACTATCATTACCAGTTGGGTAAAGAGACGACGCTGTCAGTTTTGAGGCCCTATTCAAATACACATGGGCGTTATTTTTTACAGATGTCAAAATCAAACTCTAATATCTTTTTGATTAGATCATTGTTTTTTTAACTACTATCATACTCAAATATAATGTTAAAGGGAAGTGTCGACCTTGGTAGATTCGAGCGAATGCTATTATACAATGACTAAACAGAGTACGCAGATAATTAGTCTGCTATTCATTTGTCATAAAACCCGGGAACTGTGGAGATATTCATTAAATAAAATATTATACAACATGGCGTCATTTTCAGATTTACGTCACAAACGCGTCACACCTCCCGATTTTATGGTGAATCTAATTAGGTAAACTGTGCCGCTTTATGTGCGCCGCCAGTTTAATAATGCACACCGTAAGATACACAACAGGTACGCCATCTGGTAGCACTTTCTTCTGTGATGTCATATGGATTCGATTTTTTGTCTGTCAACGAACGGAAAAACGGTTATTTTCCCTCAAGTCTTTCCTGCAGAACAGTTTTAAACATGAAGAAAGCAGATCAATCCCGAGACCAATTCTAACGCTGCGTGACGTCACTGCTGCCCGTCGTGGGCCATCCGTCATTCCCGGAAAACGCCTTCCGCTACGCTGCATTTGTTTGGTGAGTTGATTTGCAATGAATATTTATTTGTTTGTTCTAGACAAGATTATCCCATTGCTGAGTCAGAGTAAGTGATCTTTGTTGCATGTTGTGTTATTTGTTTTGCATACTAAACAAATATATGTAAGCTTCATTTGTGACCTGCTGAGTAGTGCATACAAAGGTGGTGTATTTCACATTCGAGATTCAATACCTGCTCATTCCTAATTTGTATGAAATTGAGGCATACCAGTCATACTAGTGACTTATCATCACATATTTTGCAAGCAGTTTTGTAAAAGCATACTTGACATGCTTCAGAATCAGGCATGATATGATACCGACAATTTGTGGTCATTGTTACCTTTATGCAGCCAGGCTCAGCTGAGGTGCTGGAGGAAGAGCGCTGTGCCGAGCCAGGCTTGGCAGAGGGACAGCATACTCTGGATCGGTTTCTCCTTTGCTATGGTAAACTGCGAACAGTCACGTCTCCGGCCGTAGAACAGTGAATGAATTGGGTGCCAGTGTTATAAGACCAATGTTCAAACTGTGATTTAGTTCAGTTTTCTGCTTTTGGGATTGTTCAGTTGGCTAAATACCGTCGACGATTTTGCATTGTCGAGGTGTGCGTTGCTTCTCTCTCCAGCACTCGCCAGGTCAACACACGAGGTTATATATCTGTTCAACACTGCCAGTTCAGACATTGAGTAAATCGAACGCTTGTAGCACAATTATGCAGCCTGTATAGTTGTAATTGTGATGCGCAAATCTGTCGCTTGTATCATTCAGTTTAATAAATATGGTCAAATTCTGTCCTTGTTTCCGTTGAGAGCAATCAGTCGCTTGAAAACTGAACATGCTAGTATAGTGTCATCCACAGCGCCGCACGAACACAGTTCACAGGGTAAGTGTCTGTTTTATTTAATAAACATACACAGTCTCTCACAATGCGCAGGTGCATGAGCTGGTCAAATAAAGCTGGCTAAACACCATATTGCACACGATAAGCACAGTACCAAAATCAAAATGTGAGGACAACAGCCAACATCAGGTCTGGGTCGGCCAGCAGGGGGCGCAGAGGGAGTAGGAGGCTGTTGGGCTGTCCTTTTCGAGGTAGAAGACCAGCCTGCCACTGCACCTGATGATGGGCCTGGTTCTGGGGAGAGTTGGGCACACGATGGTTGAAGCTGAAGAAAAACAAAACAGGATAAATCATGACATGATTACATTGACACGTCAATTTTGTATGCAAAGTGGGCAGAGCTTGTCTGGCACTGTGACAGAAATTGAAACTCGGATCAGCAGTAGTGCTATTTGGGAGAATTCATGTCAGAAAGGAGCAGAAGCAGGCAAATGAGGTTCTTTATTGCCAAAGTGGGTAAACACTATAATCACAAAGGAATACAAACTTGAGTCATCTTAGTATGAAAGACAATGAGCACATCCCTGAAAATGTTAAAATTAAGTTATAAATTTGCTAACTGGTTGGCAGGACAGATATTTGCTGCCAGGACATGATACCCTTACCATCACCCCTTGAGTGGTCAAAGGTTAGATAAAGTCCCAAAGTCTAAAGTCCAAGCAGGTGTGCTTACCTATCTGATCTGATCTGGAGCACGTTACTCATCAGTTTGATTTGGAAAGGATTGTTTCTTTTTGGCTATGCCAACACATACTCGCTTAACGTTCGCCCTCGACCCACACAAGCAGCATTTCAGCGTCATCGTTCAAAAACCAATGTAACTCACTCAATCTTAAATTATTAATTCTTATACGGATTACGGCCTTGTCAATACTTACTGTCCACAAATGCACAAGGAATTCGCGGCCGCCGTTATCTACCGTGACAATGCATACATTATAACCGTGTTCAATAAGACGTGGTGTGATGTGTACAATAAGCTTGACCAATCACCGTTGAACTCGCTAGAGCCAGCTCATCGCTGATTGGTCAAACTTACTGTACACACCGTGCGAATGCTAGTCTGAACACCACTATTCTCATGCGGGGCAAAAACCGCGGGGCGGACGGCAGTTGCCAAGGCTGAAGGCCCCCAAGTTTGGCGAAATAGAGCAAAGTTCTTTGGGCTTGAATTATGTGACGTCATCAGTCAATCTGGTATAAACCTTGGCGGTTCGTTAGAAAATCTGCTCTAGAGCCGTTGTGGTAGAGTTTTGAGAAAAACGAACATTGGATCATATGATTTCTATATCCAAGCTTTTGAACGCGATTCTGCTATCTCAGTTCAAAATCCCATGTTAAAGGAAATAGTTCTCCTTCAACATGGGATTTTGAACTGAAATAGCAGTTTTGTAGCCCGTGTTGAGAAATCCTTATCTGCAACTTTTCTTGGCTGAAAAGACTCCAGCCGAAGATATTTGACTGTTTGGCGAAGAAATGCGGCGCATATATGATATACCGTACCGTCTGAGAGTGCCAGCACTGGTCTGAGCATGCGCAGACCAACAACGCACACCATAACATTCATAATTTACCACCTTCTGTCCTGAATTGGCGCGATGTAGGACCATTTTTGAAAAGAAAAAAAGGAACTGTATTAAAAAATATAATAAAATCGTGTTCTGAAAAATTTCCGAAGGTGAACTATTTCCTTTAAGGTCGACACTTCCCTTTAAGGTGGGATAGTCCCTTTAAAGACAACTAAATTCGTTTCATCAAATCCGAAAATTTTCACTTTCCTCTCATAGAGTTTGTTATCTAACGTTTGGTGACTTCTGGCTACAATGCTTTTGCATTCGACCCGTAGTACATTCACATATGTTATGCTGGCCTGGCCATTTAACATTTTTTTTTGTCTTTCTGTTTTGTGGTCGCGATTTGGCCGTTGGTAAGATGATGGACGACTTCTTAGTACTTAACTTCGTGAAAACATGGCGATTGGAGGAAGTTTCTTTTGCGAAGCTAACCGTACATTCGCGTTGGACTAGCTTTGATAATGCAGTTCATACGCATAAAAACATCGACACGTGCAAGGAAGTGCGCGGACATTTTAAA
Organism: Chirona hameri; assembly: GCA_036785665.1. Lineage (NCBI taxonomy): Eukaryota > Metazoa > Arthropoda > Thecostraca > Balanomorpha > Balanidae > Chirona > Chirona hameri. The sequence continues at coordinate 38,725 of JAXIVJ010007829.1, forward strand.
TATATCTTCATTCTTTCCAAGGCGTGAAATGACGTGAATGTGAACGTCAATGTCAATGTATTCCATATTTTAAAGCAAAGTGATGAGATCATAAGTTGTGCTTGGAATTTGAAAATGGACGTTTTTCTACCTTCCTCTGAAAATGCATCGATGATCTCCAGACTCTTCATCCAAACTTCATCCAAAAGAGACCATCAGCGACGGTGCCACAAGGTAATGCCACGGCGGCGCCACGGCGGCGCCGGAAACTTTGGGAGCCGCCGCTGGATTACCGGTAGCGCCGGAAAGTTTGGGAGCCTCTGGATTACCGGTAGCGCCGGAAAGTTTGGGAGCCTCTGGATTACCAGCAGCGCCGGAAAGTTTGGGAGCCTCTGGATTACCGGTAGCGCCGGAAAGTTTGGGAGCCTCTGTATTACCAGCAGCGCCGGAAAGTTTGGGAGCCTCTGGATTACCAGCAGCGTCGGAAAGTGTGGGAGCCTCTGGATTACCAGCAGCGCCGGAAAGTTTGGGAGCCTCTGGATTACCGGTAGCGCCGGAAAGTTTGGGAGCCTCTGGATTACCAGCAGCGCCGGAAAGTTTGGGAGCCTCTGGATTACCAGCAGCGTCGGAAAGTGTGGGAGCCTCTGGATTACCAGCAGCGCCGGAAAGTTTGGGAGCCTCTGGATTACCAGCAGGGCCGGAAAGTTTGGGAGCCTCTGGATTACCAGCAGCGCCGGAAAGTTTGGGAGCCTCTGGATTACCGGTAGCGCCGGAAAGTTTGGGAGCCTCTGGATTACCAGCAGCGCCGGAAAGTTTGGGATCCTCTGGATTACCGGTAGCGCCGGAAAGTTTGGGAGCCTCTGGATTACCAGCAGCGCCGGAAAGTGTGGGAGTCTCTGGATTACCTGACCGAGGTTTCGCGGGATGTGAGCCGATATATCAGTGGATTCCTAGACCCGCATGTCACCGGCACTACGGTTGGGTGATCCTGTCTGTCCCGGTGCATGGTGCTGTCTGCTGTCCTTTCAATCCGTGAGGGCTTTGTGTCACCGGAGTATGAGATGAATCAACCTGAATTCGTTTCATTCAATCCGAAAATGTACCGTTTACAATGGTAGATATTTTATTTAAAGCACGTTTTCCACAACAGTTTCGAGACTGACCCACAGAGCCGGTTCTGAACCTGAATTCAGCGTAGGCGGACATGAAGTCAGACCTTAGTTGGCCATCTCACTACTGGTGACCTCGCTGGACCCGCGCCGCGCTCAATCATGGGCATGCTGTGCATTCAGAAAATGCGGTATGTCGGCTTGGTTGTGCCCGACTCACGATGTGGCGTGCCTTCGTGCAACATGGCCATCCTGGGAGCGGTGCAGCGCATCAATTGCCGTCTTCTCAAATAGTTTTCAACTAGCCAAAAACCCATGGGGAAACAAAACGACATATGTCGTTTTGTACTGTATTATATACAGTAGTCATGTATATATGCTGTAACTGAACTTATAAAATATAACTTTAATTAGACTTAAAGGAAATAGTTCACCTTCGGAAAATTTCTCAGAACACTATTTTATTATATTTTTGTAATACAATTTTGTTTTCTCTTTTCAAAAATAGTCCTAAATCGCACCAATTCAGGACAGAAGGTCGTAAGTTATTAATTTTATGGTGTGCGTTATTGGTCTGCGCATGCTCCATGCAGAGCTGGCTCTTTCAGACGGTACGGTATATCATATATGCGCCGCATTCCTTCGCCAAAAAGTCAAATATCTTCGGCTTGAGTCTTTTCAGCCAAGAAAACTTGCAGATAGGGATTTCTCAACACGGCCTACAAAACTGCTATTTCAGTGCAAAACCCCACCATTATGTTGAAGTTGAACTATTTCCTTTAACAAACAACGATTGTTTTATAGTTAAAAAGTTAATCGTGACAGTTGTCATTTATCCTTGGCCTTTGCGATTTACGGGAAAAATGATTGGACCACTTATCTGAATAATCATACTTTGTTAAATCGGCAAACCAGAACAAAACATTCCCCAAATATAATGTGTCATGCCGTGGGTCTCAGTGCTCAACAAAGCACAGCTACCTCCTGATAACAAAGCACAGCTACCTCCTCATAACAAAGCACAGCTACCTTCTGATAACAAAGCACAGCTACCTCCTGATAACAAAGCACAGCTACCTCATAACAAAGCACAGCTACCTCCTCATAACAAAGCACAGCTACCTTCTGATAACAAAGCACAGCTACCTCCTCATAACAAAGCACAGCTACCTCCTGATAACAAAGCACAGCTACCTCCTGATAACAAAGCACAGCTACCTCCTGATAACAAAGCACAGCTACCTCCTGATAACAAAGCACAGCTACCTCCTTATAACAAAGCACAGCTACCTCTTGATAACAAAGCGCAGCTACCTCCTGATAACAAAGCACAGCTACCTCCTGATAACAAAGCACAGCTACCTCCTCATAACAAAGCACAGCTACCTCCTCATAACAAAGCACAGCTACCTCATAACAAAGCACAGCTACCTCCTCATAACAAAGCACAGCTACCTCATAACAAAGCACAGCTACCTCATAACAAAGCACAGCTACCTCCTCATAACAAAGCACAGCTACCTTCTGATAACAAAGCACAGCTACCTCCTCATAACAAAGCACAGCTACCTCCTCATAACAAAGCACAGCTACCTCATAACAAAGCACAGCTACCTCCTCATAACAAAGCACAGCTACCTCCTCATAACAAAGCACAGCTACCTCATAACAAAGCACAGCTACATCCTGATAACAAAGCACAGCTACTTCCTGATAACAAAGCACAGCTACCTCCTCATAACAAAGCACAGCTACCTCATAACAAAGCACAGCTACCTCCTGATAACAAAGCACAGCTACCTCCTGATAACAAAGCACAGCTACCTCCTGATAACAAAGCACAGCTACCTCCTGATAACAAAGCACAGCTACCTCCGGATAACAAAGCACAGCTACCTCCTGATAACAAAGCACAGCTACCTCATAACAAAGCACAGCTACCTCCTGATAACAAAGCACATCTACCTCCTGATAACAAAGCACAGCTACCTCCTGATAACAAAGCACAGCTACCTCCTCATAACAAAGCACAGCTACCTCCTGATAACAAAACACAGCTACCTCCTGATAACAAAGCACAGCTACCTCCTCAACAAAGCACAGCTACCTCCTCAACAAAGCACAGCTACCTCCTCATAACAAAGCACAGCTACCTCCTGATAACAAAGCACAGCTACCTCCTGATAACAAAGCACAGCTACCTCCTCATAACAAAGCACAGCTACCTCCTCAACAAAGCACAGCTACCTCCTCATAACAAAGCACAGCTACCTCCTGATAACAAAGCACATCTACCTCCTGATAACAAAGCACAGCTACCTCATAAGAAAGCACAGCTACCTCCTCATAACAAAGCACAGCTACCTCCTCATGACAAAGCACAGCTACCTCTTGATAACAAAGCACAGCTACCTCCTCATAACAAAGCACAGCTACCTCATAACAAAGCACAGCTACCGCCTGATAACAAAGCGCAGCTACCTCCTCATAACAAAGCACAGCTACCTCCTCATAACAAAGCACAGCTACCTCCTGATAACAAAGCACAACTACCTCCTCAACAAAGCACAGCTACCTCCTGATAACAAAGCACAGATACCTCCTGATAACAAAGCACAGTTACCTCCTGATAACAAAGCACAGCTACCTCCTGATAACAAAGCACAGCTACCTCCTCAACAAAGCACAGCTACCTCCTGATAAAGCACAGATACCTCCTGATAACAAAGCACAGCTACCTCCTGAGAACAAAGCACAGCTACCTCCTGATAACAAAGCACAGCTACCTCCTGATAACAAAGCACAGCTACCTCCTGATAACAAAGCACATCTACCTCCTTATAACAAAGCACATCTACCTCCTGAAAACAAAGCACAGATACCTCCTGATAACAAAGCACAGCTACCTCCTCATAACAAAGCACAGCTACCTCCTGATAACAAAGCACAGCTACCTCCTTATAACAAAGCACATCTACCTCCTGAAAACAAAGCACAGATACCTCCTGATAACAAAGCACAGCTACCTCCTCATAACAAAGCACAGCGACCTCCTCATAACAAAGCACAGCTACCTCCTCATGACAAAGCACAGCTACCTCCTCATAACAAAGCACAGCGACCTCCTCATAACAAAGCACAGCTACCTCCTGATAACAAAGCACAGCTACCTCCTCATAACAAAGCACAGCTACCTCCTCATAACAAAGCACAGCTACCTCCTGATAACAAAGCACAGCTACCTCATAAGAAAGCACAGCTACATCCTGATAACAAAGCACAGCTATCTCATAACAAAGCACAGCTACCTCCTGATAACAAAGCACAGCTACCTCATAACAAAGCACAGATACTTCCTCATAACAAAGCACAGCTACCTCCTGATAACAAAGCACATCTACCTCCTGATAACAAAGCACAGCTACCTCCTGATAACAAAGCACAGCAACCTCCTGATAACAAAGCACAGCTACCTCCTCATAACAAAGCACAGCTACCTCCTGATAACAAAGCACAGCTACCTCATAACAAAGCACAGCTACCTCCTGATAACAAAGCACAGATACTTCCTCATAACAAAGCACAGCTACCTCCTGATAACAAAGCACAGCTACCTCCTGATAACAAAGCACAGCTACCTCCTGATAACAAAGCACAGCAACCTCCTGATAACAAAGCACAGCTACCTCCTCATAACAAAGCACAGCTACCTCCTGATAACAAAGCACAGCAACCTTCTGATAACAAAGCACAGCTACCTCATAACAAAGCACAGCTACCTCCTCATAACAAAGCACATCTACCTCCTCAACAAAGCACAGCTACCTCCTCATAACAAAGCACAGCTACCTCCTCATGACAAAGCACAGCTACCTCTTGATAACAAAGCACAGCTACCTCCTGATAACAAAGCACAGCTACCTCCTCATAACAAAGCACAGCTACCTCCTGATAACAAAGCACAGCTACCTCCTGATAACAAAGCACAGCTACCTCCTGATAACAAAGCACAGCTACCTCCTCATAACAAAGCACAGCTACCTCCTGATAACAAAGCACAGCTACCTCCTGATAACAAAGCACAGCTACTTCCTGATAACAAAGCACAGCTACCTCCTGATAACAAAGCACAGCTACCTCCTGATAACAAAGCACAGCTACCTCCTGATAATCTCGCATTGTTAGGCAGGATGCACTGGTGCCGATGCAGTGCGGGTTGGAGAGGGGAGTGGTGGGTGACACGACCCTTGACCGGGCGGGTGGCAGGCAGGCTTCAAATGGGCCGGGGCTCTCAAATCGTCTTGGTAAGTTCAATGGGGCGCCGCAAGCCACGGCCAGATACCTTCAATACAGACTTGCATAGGTAGATAGATACGTTTAGGCACACCAAGTAAGACGTGCATGAGTTCACTAGGCTTATTTTCTCCATGCCGTATAATATGGGACTGTCTGATGCATAACCCGCATAGCGGGGGAGTGATTTATCATCAAATTTCACTGGATTTAACTAGAATTCGTCATTCGGATCCCTGTTCCAATGTCTGGTCATGGGCACCATTTGCCTTCATCTGCGGATCCGCGTCTTCTAGCAAATCTAGCAGAGACGCGACCCTCTCCAGCCTGCTGTCTGCTGCCTGCTGGGGCCTGCGCTGTCCGCTCGGGTCGTGTCGACGTCACACGCGACCCTCCCCAGCCTGCTCTGCTCCCTGCTGGGGCCTGCGCTGTCCGCTCGGGTCGTGTCGACGTCACACGCGACCCTCCCCAGCCTGCTCTGCTCCCTGCTGGGGCCTGCGCTGTCCGCTCGGGTGGTCGTGTCGACGTCACACGCGACCCTCCCCAGCCTGCTCTGCTCCCTGCTGGGCCTGCGCTGTCCGCTCGGGTCGTGTCGACACTGCGTCACAAGCGGATGTGGACCGTCGCCGATGACGCACCCCTGCTCAGAGGGCGTCGCCGGTGCTCTGAACCGCACTGCCAGCCGATAGGCAGATAGCGCGTGTCTTCAGGGACAGGGTGTTGCGTCACCAAGTGGCAAGTAGCCAGCGCGAGGTCTTCATGTCCTCTAGGGGTCAGCAGTGGGAGGTCGTCGTTCTCCGGGTCATTGAGAGCCCAGAGGGTTCTATGTCCCACCAGCCACCACCAGCGTGAGAGCTCATGTCCCCCGTGCAGGGCCTCCTGTAAGATAGTTTGACTGGGGGCCAAGGATTGTTTTGTTTCCGACGACGGGCAGTCACCTGCCAAATCGTGCTGTATTTTAGGTTTTCATGCCGTATTTTGTGGTTCCATGCCGTATTTTCGGGTTTCATGCTGTATTTTCGGGATTCATGCCGTATTTTCGGGTTTCATTTAATTATTTCATTATTTTCGGGTTTAAATATACTGATGCACGTTTTTATAAGAAGGTAGTTTATTTTTTTCATGCGAATATTTTATTCGCGCCCGCGAGGTCTTTCGTCAACTAGGGGGAAATTTACGCATGAGACACTCGACCTCATGCGTAAATTACCAGTTTTCAGATGCAGCCAGTTTTCAGATGCGTATTGCTCGGCAACTGCTCAATGGATGTGTCTGAAAATTTGTCACACAACACATCCATTGAGCAGTTGCCGAGCAATACGCATCTGAAAACTGGCTGCGGTCAGGTCGAGTGTCTCATGCGTAAATTGCATGCGTCTGAAAATTTGTCACATGTCACATTCATGTGTTCCAAGCATTGTATCGACTTGGTGCAATTATTCGATTTAGTGTTTAGAAACAGCGCGCACCGAGGTAGAACCCCGTTTTGCCATCGAAATTCACTGGCAAGGCACTTCAGTTTCTTCTAAGCAAAGTTCGATGGAATGAATGAGCTCGTCTTGTTTGTCAAACTTAACTTAGATGTAAAATCGATATTTATTAACTAAGGTGGACTCGGGAACGCATCCATGACAAATGCTCATCACGAATTGCAGCCAATACAGTCGGTAAGCAATTTACCCCAGCTCAGCTCCCAACCCAGTGCCTAAGAGCATTTTACTGATATTACGTCATCTAAATGAATGTTACGATAATGAACATTCTATAATGGACACAGAGTGAGGTACCGCAACTGAGCGCAACGAAACCTGTCAGGACTAGGTAGGTATACTGACGGACCTAAGTAAACTGGGTCAATAGCTGGGTAGCTATACCCATAGAGATCTTATATACATAGAGAGGCCCTTCCCATGTTAAAACACTTAGTTTCGCGGCGTTTCATTGGAGGTTTTTAAGCTCCTTTTTTGGGAGGACTTGGTGCTCGTGATAAATTTGGTTCATGTCTTCCATGGGTAGGGATGCCTTTAAGCTTACAATTTACAACGCTCTCCGGAGCTGAGGGAAGGAGTGGAAGTTAAGTTTTCTTTTCCTCCTAATTTACATCCTACATGTCACAAACACATGCAATTCTTTTCCCTTCATAATCACAAACACATGCAAAGATGGTGTTTGATAAATGGTCTATTTTTTAGTTTTGTCTGGGTCCATACTTGCAGCACAACCTATTATTTTATATTCCAGCCGGCAGATGTCACTTAAGGCGGGTGCCTGATGGATGCTGTACCGCAAAGTTTTTGGTATTTTTCTGTCGTAGCACAGTTACGTGGGCTTCGCCACCGGAGAGGACGGGCATAGGTGTCGCCAGGATTTTTTGGTTGAGGGGGCAACATTTTCAGGACCCTTTTTGTTTTGTCAGGATTTGTCGGAGATCCACATTTTCAGCTAGCGGGAGTCTGTCGCATTTCTCAAACTTTTTGTCATGCAACGCCCGTGGACGTAATGTACTGTTTAGCAAAATCACATTTATCTAAGTAAGAACTGTATCGCTCAGACGTTGGAGCCATGGCCAAACCCTAGTCTCTCTTGGCTAGAAAAGTCAGATGGGAAAAGCCGAAAAATGGGAATTTAATGTAAACTTTGGCAAGGATTTGCGGAATAAGAAACGCTCGGCGCGTACCTTAATCTATATTTTTATACGTGACTTTCCCTGTCCGTGCCCTATCTTCTTTTTTGTTCCCTTTCTTTCCCTCTGTTCCCTCTTCAATCGGCAGATACGTAATTTGATGATTTCGAGTCACTGGCCTAACCTCAGACGTCACCAAATAAAACAGGACCTTAAAATGGGGTATCATCGTGTCCCTTTCGTCACACGCAACCGTCTCGTTTTTAACCGAAGTTCTAGCTCAATTAGGGTCGTATCGGGGCAGGGGGTTGTATCACCCCTTCCCCTACACGGAGACAGAGTAGTTTTGCCCTGCACTGGCGACTGGCAATGGTAAGAGTAGTAATGCCAGTGTACATACATACCTGCTGAGGGTTTGCGCCGCAGTGGACACACGTATTTTGCAGCTGTCGAAATCTATATGGTTCCCGGTGAGGCGATTGGCCAAGCGCAGACCATCCTGTTCCTGGAGTTCATGCAGCATGGGGATGTACTTCCAGCAGACTGCTCCGTCAGGCGACTTCACAAACTTAGTAGCATGCACCATGTTTCGCATCAACATGTGGCAAGCGTCGAACATGATACATATCTCCTTCCGGTGTTCGGGTCCCTAAACGACGTATGGATCGCTGTTGAGCCGTGCTGCCTGAACGACTCACCCAAAAGGCCGCACATCCCCACGTTCGTGCCATGACCGTGCATGACCGCAGTGAGGACAGAAATGTGCCGGTCAGACAACAAAGTCAAGGCGTGAAGTAGCAGCTGCGTTTGCCCTTCAGCTTGCAGGCCTTTTGTCAGGAAGTACGCGAAAGGTGCCTTCCAGTGACCCCTTACCCCAATCAACATGAATACCAGCGCTTCCTTGGTTTCCTTTTCCCTTCCCTAACCGTCGCCTAGGTCTTCAAAGCCAATCATGTCCCCAGATGACTGATCAAATGTTACCTGCTGTCTGATACTCTGCCGTCCAGAACCATAGTGCAGTCCTGGCACTGCGCTGTGTCTTTTTTGCATCGTTCCGCGAGGGCATTGAGCATGGGTATTGAAAAACCCGGCTTATCATTTATCGAGGCCATCCATTTTGCCAATGTTCTCTGATGTGGCAGGCAAATACCAGCATTTATGACGTACTCATAGGCCTTTCCGTTCTGCATGTGAAAGATCAATGCAAAGTTCTTCTGCTCCTCGGTGTACTCCTTCATCGGGTGGTGAAAAGGTCGACTGGAATGTCAGAATAAGCCTCTAGTTTCCGGGATAGCACCTTCTAGCAGGCGGACATGACTGCCGTACCTCTTGGTCACTGCTGGGTCAAAATGGAAGGAGCACACCCTGTCGCTTTCGGTAGGAAACCAAACCGCTAGGTCTTCCCAGCGCTTCCTTCCACTTCTTGCATACGGCTATATCCGTCGGGAACCGATGCAAGCTCACGTTGGGTGGCGTCTTGTGGCATCCTTCAATACAGCAAGTGTTTGGCATCTTCGAGCAACACACAACAAAGTAAATACACAAAAGGTAAGCATTAAGAAAGCATCCACAACGTATGAGTCGGCTTCATGTCATATAAAATGTATCACTTATCCCGCCTGGTATTGCTCATATACATAGAAGCCTAACATTTTGTAAACAAAACACGTACTCTGTTTTATGTTTGTTAATATCCACGGCAAACTTAGATATTGCTAACAGGCAATGCGCCAAATCAACGCCAAATGATTGTCTACAACCAAAATAAAAATGTTCAATCGTGTCCATTGTTTCTCTGGGGACCTCTCTTAGAAAGAACAATGGTAAATCTCCCAAAATAAATACAAAACATAGAAAAGTCGTCTTTGTGAAAGAGGTCGCTGACAATGCCACACGATATTTAGACGCATATTTCTTGCTTGAATTCCTCCAATGAAACGCCGCGATTTTAAGTGTAGGGCCTCTCTATGTATATAAGATCTCTATGGCTATACCTACAGATGTGAGAAAGAAAACCTTGAGGCTGGCACCTGCAAAGAGCCAGGCTGACTCAATTCCATTTTTCGCGCTCTTATGGCCAATTACTCTAAAAATCAGGTTTTATCACATCTCAGTGACTAAACAATATATGTCCTGGGATCCACATGGAACACCAGATCCAGGTACACAATAACCAGAGAGATCCACAAAGATTCCAGATCCTGATATATTGTATGCTGTGGGATCTATAATTTATGCCGAGGAATCCAGGAGGATCCCAGATCTTCATGCATTTTATGCCAAGGGATCCACTGGGATCCCAGATCCAACTTCAGGATCCAGGCACAAGTCTAGACTACATACCAATATTCCTTTACTAATAAGGCTTACCCACAGGGGAGAAACGACCCCTGGGGTGACGTCAGAGCATTTGGCATCAATATTTTGCAATGTGGTAGGCCCAGACATGTGCCTAGATTCCAGGATCCAGCTGAGATCCGGATAATTGTGTCCCGGGATCCACATGGGACACCAGCTACAGGTACACAATAAGCTGAGGATTCCACAAAGATCCCAGATCCTGATATATTGTATGCTGTGTGCCCGTGGGATCTGTGATTTACTCAGAGGGATACAGGAGGATCTTTATCAATTTTATGCTGATTGATCCACTGGGATCCCAGACCCAACTTCGGGATCCAGGCACAAGTCTTGTGAATATAAAGTAAAACATGACATGACGAGTGGACATTTACACCAAATGGTAAATACTGGATGACACTGACAAACTTTTTCTGAACATATTTCAATGGAAAAAATATAAGGGAATGTAACACAATGTATGGCAAAGCAAATATAAATTGTATTACCTGGTATTGTCAGCAAGCTTGTCGCTTTACATTCTCGTATGGACAGCGGCCACAAGCTTGATGCCGCCTGTCGGGAGCTTTGTTTCTTCCTCAGCTAGAGTTATTTTCTTTTTAGGTTTAGCCATCTTCAGCTTTTCGCAATCAAGCTATCGAGATAGGCGAAATCAAAGTAATACGCACTTATTACCCGTGTGACACCGATAGCACCCTATCAAAATTAAAATACCCACCGCTAAAGGTCCAAACGTTTGCCTAGTTATCCTGGTCCAAACCAAGGCTGTGCTTCAAACCGATTCAATAAAAGGTCTTGTCCTGTCAGTTCAAACGGTTCACTTGCTAGCGAAAAGCGTAAGACACTTCAAGTATTGAGGGATTGACGATCCATTCGGCGAGTCTTTATGTTCATACAGTCCTTATAGGTGGGTGCCCAGCTGCTGGCTTATTCTCTCACAACAATGATATGTTAGCTGGATGAATACGTAACTAGCAGTTCTACAGTGTAATTAACTAAAAAGTGGTATAATTAACGGAAATTGATGTTAACATACAATCAAATCAGGTATAAAAACCAGTGACGTCATTGTAATGTTAAAAGGATAGAAAGAAGCACAGAACCAAGCACCGCAATGTCGCTGTCTCATGTAGCAGCACCCCAATTGTCGCAGACCCACCAGCACTGACATCAATATAATACCTAGACAGCAACTCGCGCGCCGCATACGCCGGACAGCCCGTTCCCACACTGGGTGGTGGCGTCAGCCGTCCTGGGGGGCAAAACATCGCGGGCGCCATAGGGACCAATGTATACATGGCAAATCTGAACGGCGCCCTGACTGGGCTACGCTTGGAAAAGTGGTGAAAAGTAGCATATTATTCGTTTGGAGATTCCAGATTGAGCCCAAACGAATTATAAGGTTCCACCTGGTCATGGAATTTCTGGAGAGCAGCTGACATGATCGGTTACCATGGCCTTATTTGGGGTGTAAAAAACACGTTATACCGTTCACTTTCCGTTGCAAATGCGATCTAAGCTTCATATACTTAATATACTAAGCTTATATCGCATTTGCAACGGAAAGTGAACGGTATAACGTGGTTGTTACATCCCAAATAAAGCCATGGTAACCGGCCATTTAAGCTGCTCTCCAGAAATTCCATGACCAAGTGGACCTTATAATTCGTTTTGGCTCAATCTAGAATCTCCAGCGAATATTATGGTGCTACTTTGCACCACTTTTTCCAAGCGTAGCCCAGTCAGGGCGCCGTTCAAATTGGCCATTTATAGCCACCACACAGTGTGGGAACGGCCGGACGGCGCAACATGGCTGTCTAGGTATTACAGGGTGTCCGGAAAAAAGCATACTCTGGATTTTAGCTCGTGCTTCCATATGCACGTGCCAATTTTTTTGAAACTTTTCATGATTATAGCTTGGAATGTGGCAAAACCGATGCACACAGAAACAAGTCCTTTGAGAAGTTTTGTAATATTGAAAAGACGTTTTGTGTGGAAGCTTACATTCCAGGGTGTGTTCCAGGGTGTCCGGAAAAAAGATACTGTGATTTTCCGTAATAATTTCGGCTACAAACAAACACTATTTAAAAAAAAAATCGAGTATCGTTATATTCACCAGTTCATGGCAAAACAGATAATGCATGACATTTGTACAGAGACTCCCTGTCAGTCACAGCTCACAGTGCAGCCTCCTACAGAAGATGCTCGATGTGCGCCCCCTTCCGGCGGATCAGCTGAGGCAGTCGCACAGTCTGCAGATGGTCGACAGCTTTGTCGATCATCCCTGAGTGCATGCGGCCGACTTCTGCGATGATGGCGCGCTTCAGGTCTTCTGCTGTTCTGGGCTTTTCTTCGTAAACACGGTCCTTGACCTTTGTAAACACGGTCTCTCCACATAAAGGAATCCAATGGACTGAGGTCCGGGAAATAGGGTGCCCACGCCACCTCCGCCTTGAGGCTGACGGAGGCAGTGTCTGTACAAATGTCATGGCTTATCTGTTTTTCCATGAACTGTTTAATATAACAATACTCGAATTTGTAATATTGTTTGTTTTGTTTATAACCGAAATTATTACGGAAAATCACAGTATCTTTTTTTCCGGACACCCTGGAACACCCCCTGAAATGTAGGCTTCCACACAAAACGGCTTTGCAATATTAAACAAACATCTCAAAGGACTTATTTCTGTGTTCATCGGTTTTGCCACGTTCCCAGCTATAATCATGACAAGTTTTAAAAAATTGGCACGTGCATATTGCAGCACGAGCTAAAATCCAGAGTATGTTTTTTTCCGGACACCCTGTATATGGATGTCAGGGCCCACCAGAAGACCCACCGACAAACTCACAACTCGGGTGCCGCTTCCAAAGGCCAGCATGAATGTCGGAGGTCGATGGATGCTGCAGCTAAATTCAAATACTTACTAATTTAACAGCCAGGTATGGGATATGGGCTATGTTTGATATCTTACTGAGTCAAAATGAGTAGGATTGTTATCTAAGTTTTCATATTTTAGAAGTCATGTCTCTGAAAATGCATGAATCCGTAGGCGGTTTCCTGCCTCACCGCACCTTTTGCTGTCACCGACGTACGTTGGCGAGTGGGAGATTTTTCACCCCTGTATACCACCTGAAGCTGTAGGTCCAGACTCCAACCCACACAGTCTCATGTGTTCAGGACAGGGGAAGCAGCTATCAACACTGGGCACTGAAGAAGTTGCGAAGGCAAACACGCGATTTTGTTCCCTATAAAATGATAAGACTGAAAGAGTCACCCATAAGTCCTAAAAATATCGTTTTCGATAACGAAAATCGGATGGCAGGGCAAGGACCATCTTAGCAGGGGCGGGGCATGATTGATTTGCCTGATTTACTCCTGATTGATTTACTCCTGACACATGATTTGTGTCAGGAGTAAACCAAAATCAAGGAGTCTTCATTTGAGAAGCGGCCTGCCTCCCGTGACATTTCTACGCGCGCATCTTTTACCACTTCTAAGGCATGTGCACAGATTAGAACTAACGTTAGGCATCAACAACAACTAAACTGATTCATAACGTCATCGCTGTCATTATTCATTCTGGTTTGTGTGCAAAATCACACAATTTGCTATCCAGGGGCATTGCACGGGGAAGGGCGGCGGAGGCAGTCACCCCTGTCCGCGGGCAGTGTGGGGGGACATACCCTTTTCCCCTGCCATTTAAGGGGGCCCGCACAAATAAAAGGCCATCGGCGAATATAACTCATTATTGATAACACCTAAGTTTGTACGAATTTCTAGCGTTAGCAGTGTTGGATCCTGTTATCAACTGTTTTTGGGCACTTCTCCCTGTGTTAATGACTTGGGACTGGCAAGCAATTGTTTTGTGTTAGCTTTCTTTCGCCCGCAGCTCAGTCGGGAGAGCGCTGGACTACAGATCTGACCCACACTGGCAGGGTGGGTTCAAGACGTTGCAGCGCCCGCTATTTGCTCCTGGTGGGGATGACCTGCGGCCGTTGGGAGCGGCCACGTTCAAGGTCAGATGAAGCCAGCGGGCCGAGCGGAACGTCCTCAGTCGTTAGGGGACGTTAAACTTCCGCCACTAAATGCTGCCGATGGCCGATCAGATGATGGGGTCAGGGCCCGCGCAAAACGCTTTGCTCGTAGTATGTCCTGATCTCGGAAATCAATCCGATACAAACTTTCGGACTACAAATACAAAAACAACTTCGGAGGAAAATATGCTGTCTGGACAGAACGTTACGCAATTTGTTTCAGAACCCGCAACAAATATTGACGGCGAATACGTTGCCAGTCATGTTTGCTGTTTCATGCCGACTAACGCTCTCCCATATCTTTAACCTTTTATGTAACAGGGGGGGGGGGGGCGGATTCTGCCCCCATGTTTTTCGCAGATATCTCCCGAACGGCTAGGACCAGACCCATTCAATTTTGGGACTTTTCCTGGAATTGAATTCCGCGTTTGCAGTCAAAATTTTGCGTTCCTAACCTGAACAGAGGCGGTTCCAGGGCACGTTTTTGGGAGGGTTCTGCGGCAGCATTTGGCGATAATACGGAAATGCGATCTTAGCGGTTTCTTCATAACTGCCTCAAGTATGAAGGCGTTACATCGGTTTACGGTGATTGCAACAAGTGCAAATTAGTTGATGTTAATGAAATCTCATAAACATTGCATGGCAGAGGCGGTTTCAGGCAAGGGCGCCGCCACCTTCCGAAAGTTGGGGGGACGGAGGCATTCGATTCTTTCAAGTCGATTCTTTCCATGCAACGCCCATAGGCGTAATGTTAAAATCCGAAAATGTTGGGGGACATGTCCCCCCGTCCCCCTCTATGGTGGAGCCCCTGGAACTTTCAGGGGCTTGTAAGGGGGGGGGGGGGGGGTTCCAGGAAGTATTCTATCAAGATGTAAAAGATAGCTTCTCCTTCCATTATTTGCATAATTTACTACATATAGAGTTGCAGGGGCGTGTTCAGGCACATGCAAAGGGGGTGACTGGCATGGTGATGACGATATTCTAGCGATTACGGCGCAATAGACGGTTAGTTTATAATGATATATGGACATATGAGGCCAGGAGAGGAAATCAAGTCATTTCTTTTGTAGAGGCGCGCTCAGGAATGGAAGAAAAGGGGTCATATTATTGCAAGGAAACTAAGATGCATGGGCCTACAATTACATAACATACTGCAGTTTTCGGATCAAACATGCACCACAGGGTACTCTACGAACGATTATAAGATAATAGGCGAGTCCAGGTAGGGTAAAAAGGGGGTAAGCAATGTGAATTGAAGTTGTAGGTGAAATAGTCACTGTTCACTTGTTTGTATCATAATAGCAGATACTATACCTATCAAAAGGTCTTGCGCCTCCCCAGTTTGGATCCTGGATACGCCTATGATGAATTACAACATGCAAAAAGGAACTATCTACGATCAGTAACTTATTTATAGTGCTGGGTAGCAACTTGCCTGCAGGTTACTATGTTTTCCTATTTTACCTCCCTTTTCACTGACTTGGTACCGCCTATGGCAAAACATATGTTTAATAAATGTTTTTTCCAATGTCACAATAACACACCATTTCATTTATCAAAAAAACAACATAAAAAATGGTTTATTACGCATTTACTTCACCCCCATATTGGGTGACCTGCACACGCCTATGATTTTTGAATTTTCAAAAGTCACCGCCACATATTAATTTCCAATTCATTCTCTATCGATCCCCATTGGTTGCGTTAAAATTGGTTGATAAACATGACAGCTGTGTTGGATCACAAATACCTCTAAAATTTGTAGTTTTTGCCCCCATGTTGCCCCCTATCAAAAATTTCGGATTTTTTTAGAAATGTAGATCGTGTTGAGGGGAATAATATGCCGTTCGATTTGTGAAAATCGGACGGGTAGGTCTCGAGATCTCCGGGGGGGGGGGGGGGGGGGGGGGGCGGAATCCGTCCCCCCTCTGTTACAAATAGGGGTAGCCAGGAGCCTGTTACAAATAGGGTTAATGAAGTAAAAATGGTAACAGTTGCGCGCGGAAAAAAATGTCACGTTCACGGAGACTCCTCAAATGGAGGCCCTTGGTTTTGGTTTGCCCCTCTGACACCATTCCGCGACGCCGCCCCTATTTATATCCACGGCACGTTTATTGTCACGCTTACATGTTCAGGGGCCTCCCTCCAACATCTTCCGGTTGTACTTTATGCTCCTACTCGGAGCTCATTCCGGTTGTCTGTATTTAGGTATTACCCAAAATTAATATTTGCTGTGGGCCTTTTATTTTTTTTTGCGGGCCTCCATCCAGGATATTGTTTTGCCCTTCCCCCTCACACACAAACTAAACATACAATCCGATGCACCGGCCAAACCGACAGTTGGAAGATGTCAATAGTCCACCCAGCATTGCGAATCTTCGGGAAGTGTGTACCGCGTGACTGCGGTAAGATGGGATCAGATTGATGCATTGTTTATTCCAGATACCAGTCAGAATCGTGTTCTCTGCGGCAAGATGGAGGCGGTATTTGCTACTAAATTAGCCATTGTGTTTGTATTCACTTATTTTACCTCTCTTGTCCTTTAACCCGCGAGTTACTGGGGGGGGGGGGTTGCCCCCCTCCCGTTATTTTGCAATAACTCCTAAACGAACGCCGATATCGTCAACAAACTTGCAGTACCTTCTCTCACATTAATTCCACACACATGTTGGCAAACGGAAAAAATGAGGCTATATAGGTCAGCCGGGAATGACGTCAGAGTGACGTGATGTTCTTTCTTCGGTTTTTGTTGCAAAATAATTGTTTGCGGGAAAACGCTGTCAAAGGTACGATATTTGAGATAAACTCAATTGTTTTAAATCAAATTACTAACAATAGACCGGGCTATCAAACTGCTATCTCGGATTTTGAGTTTTTTTAATTCAAAATTTTGAGAAATCCAAATACATTTGTTTTTGTTTTTACAAAATTTTCAAGAAAAAATCAGAATTGTCAAAAAACCGATATATGTGATCGATACGTATTGCGGTAAATATGTGTACCAAATTTAAAGTCCATATTTTTAAAAATGACCGAGTTATGACCTTTAAATTACAAAAATCGACCACTTCTCACAGCATTACTATGCATTAAAAACGCATTTCCATTTTGCTTTTTACTTATAGTTATATAGAACAAACAATGTTCTAAGGTCATTTTTCGCGTTCTAGACGAAAAACAACCCCATAAACATGTGTTACAACGCCTAATGACCGTATTCTGCAGTTTGACCTCGTGACCTCGGATGACCTTGACCTGACCCAATGTCATAAACAGCTTAGAACGGTGCTTAGAAGTGTCAGACACACGAATCATACCGATTTATCGACAGTTTTATGCGTTTAATATCGCAATTTTGCGCGACAATTCCATCCATCGAGACCTTTTGACACGGTCAAACATTTTGTACTTGACCTGACCTGTGACGTCATCGGTGACCCCGAGGTCAACAAATATTATGTTTCCCTGGATAAATTCCAAGGGCTATTGAATGCCGTTTGAATTTTTACATTCGCGTCCAGTAGTTCCGGATATCAGAGGGGGGGGGGGGGGCAAAAAATAGCCGCCCCCCCCCCCAGTAAGTCGCGTTCTGAAATATACCCTAGTAACTCGCGGGTTAATGTGTGATATGAAGGGTTTCACGTTTATTATATCACATATTCGAGTGACATTTTTATATAGACACGATGACAATTACCTGCCCCCCCCCCCCCCCACCCAGTGACGCGATTTTTCCTCGACTGGGGGGGGGGGGGCTTCACCGGGGGCTGCAGCTCCCAGTTAACATGTTAGGGGCGGCCCCGCGGTCCAGTGACATCAGAGGGTCTCCCGGTTCTCCGTAGCATTGCGTCATTGGGTCTCCCCGTTCCGCGCCAACTGATTGCCAGTGCAGTGCCGGCCGCATGGAAGAAACAACGTAGGTCCAGATCGTTGATACTTGGGAGGGCGATGTGTGAGGGGATTACACCTGCTGTCCAGCAGCTTGTAAAACCAAGGTCAGGGGACTTTCCTTGTCTCTGGGGATCTGCAGCAGCTGCGACAGTGCCGGAGGGGATTGCCAGCGGTAAAGTGTGTCATGTGCAAGGGCGTAGGCAAGGGGGGGGGGGGGGGCAAGTGGGGCATGGCCCCCCTGGAGGCCAGGGGGCCCCTCTGGCGACCGAGCGAGGGCCCCCTGGGGCCGAAGGCTCCAGTGTTTTTTGATGGTGTCAGGCTCCCGCAAAACGCCTTACGTCGTATAAAAGAACGTCCACGAACCGATACAAAATCGCAAACTACATACCAGTAAGGCGCCGTAGTTGGCGATGAACGAGCGAGCGCGAAATAAATGTATGGTGAATTTCAACCCGATCGGGCAAGTTAATTCCTGAGATATAAAAAAAGGTGCGCACGTGCGCACGTGCAGAGGCACCCCACCCATGACTTGTGGGTAGGCAGCTGCGGAGGGGTCCCTAACCACACACCAAATTTGAACACAATCGGCTCAGCCATTCCGAGGTATATAATAGGGGGTGAGCACGTGCGCACGTGCGAGGCACTCCACCCCTGACTTGTGGGAAAGACAACGGCTGAGAGGTCCCTAACCACACACCAAATTAGAACGCAATCGGTTCAGCCGTTCCTGAGATATAACATAGGGTGTGTGCACGTGCGCACGTGCAGACACCCCACCCCTAACTTGTGGAAAATTGGCGGCTGAGGGTCCCTAACCACACACCAAATTTGCACACAATCGGCTCAGCCGTTGCAGAGTTGCTTGCGAGAAAACACTTTTCAACACCCCTCACGCGGCACGCGCCACGCGCAGTGGTATTCACCCACATAAGTCGGCATCGGTGTCAAACAGGGGTAGGTTGGATGGGGCTGCTCAGCAAAGAAGTCATCTTGTCAATCGGACGTGTGGTTGCAGAGATATGAGCTTCTCAAAAGCGTCGCCACGGGTCGGGCCGGGGCCGCTCATATTCAGATTTTTCCCATATACCACGGAAAGACGAGCGATAACAGCACTTGCTTGTCTGTTAAGGCATGTATATGTAAAAACGTAGAAAGGGGCCCCAGCCAGTGTGGATAGGACCCTCTACCAGCTTTTAAAGGGCCCTACCGATCTGCAGAGGGCCCCCTGTCGGCATTTAGATGGCCCCTTCCGGTTGTAGAGGGCCCTTTGTCGGCCTTTATAGGGCCCTGTCAATCTGTAGAGGGTCCCTGCCGATCTGGAGAGGGCCCTCTGCCGGTCTTTAGAGGGCCCTGCCGATCTGTAGATCACCCTGCCAATCTGTAGAGGGCATCTTCCGGCATTTAGAGGCCCTGCCGACCTGTAGAGGGCCCTTCTTCCAGCCTTTAGGGGCCCTGTCGATCTGCGAGTGCATCAGCCAATCTATAGAGGGCCCTCTGCAGCCTTTAGAGGCCCAGCCGATCTGTAGAGGGCTCTCTGCCCGCCTTTAGAGGGCCCTTCCAGCATGCAGAGC